>PVLC010021042.1:0-28493 GCA_004027655.1 Graphiurus murinus
ACCATTTTAATTCCATATACTTTCTATCAAATTTTGTTTCCCTTCTCAAAAAAGGGGAAAGAAAAAGCCAGTGCAAAATAAACTGTCTCTAGGCAACTCCATTTCTGGCTGTTTGTGAAGAAAATATGCCTGTTTCTCCTGCTGCAGTACTCCATGATGAGAATCACAACTTATAACTAATTCAGTACATTCTCCCTTTTATGCAATGTCTTGTTTAACAGAGAAGAGTTGAGAAGTAAAAGCATTTCAAGGTTCTTATTTCTTCTCTACATTTAGAATTCCAAATGACTAAAACTCTTATGAACAAAAAGGAAAGGGGAGAAGAGTGGATAAAAATCTGGCTAAATTCTAGTTAGACTAATTATTTCAATTTTAATTATTTCAAACAAAAAACATTCCTAAATCATTTTTAGTAATATAACTGTGTTATATAAAATTAAAAAGCAACAAATCAAAACAATCTAATGCTCTTATAAGTATAGAAAGTCATTAAGTACCTACCATATATAAGAAACTTTTATATATTTTATTCTATTTCATCTAAATAGCAATTTTGCAAATATGTGGTTGAGAATAACATGACCATTTAAAGATAAACTCAAAGAAAAAAAACTATACTTTCAAGACCTTTTCTTCAAAGACTGTATCAGCTACAAAATAAATTAAATAGAAGCCTTTTTATACAATGCCTGACACCTACTTGCCTCTCAGTAAGAATATGGCGAAATATATGAATGAAACACCTGAAAATTAAAACCAGAGAAAAACTCAAATAATAATAAAATTTATTGAACATTCACCAAAATTTCCTTCATCTAAAAAGCTATACAAACACATTTTATTACATTTAATCCTGACAATAATCTCATGAAATAGGCAAGAGTTACTAACTCCTTTTTAACTAATGGAGAACTTGGGCTAAGTGCTCTGACTCTCAACCAGGCCTCCCAGGAAGTGTGTGGAAGCCTTTTGGTTGCCACTCTGACAGAATAGGCAACACTGGCATCTAGTAGGTAGGAGCCAAGAATATTAAGTATCCTGTAATGTACTGGACAAACTGCGCAAAATGCTACCACTATTGAGAAAGTGACAGGGAATTAATTGCAAAACCCAAGCAGCCAATAATAACTTTTTTTTTTTTTTGCGGTTCCGGGGATTGAATCCAGGAGCATTCTACACTGCAAGCACACCCCCTAGTCCTTTTTTTTTTTTTTTTTTAAATACCTTATTTGGAAACAGGGTCTCACTAGATTACGGAGGTCCTTAGTAAGTAGTTGAGGCTGGCTGTGAACTTGTGATCCTCCTGTCTCAGCCTCCCAAGTACTGGGATTACAGGCATGCACCACCACGCCCAGCCAAATAATAATACTAACTATAAATAAGGACAGAATTTAGGAAATCACCAGAATAAAATCGAATGTAAAAGTATATCAAATTCTCATGCTAAAATAAGAAGTCCAGGCTGCCTTCTCAAAATGGTACTGCAATAAAAGATGACATAATTTCAGACTCGACATTTCTCTGCCACCTCTCTGCCAAGTTTTCCATTTGTTTTATAACTGTTTCAATGCTTTATGTGCAAAATCGTTATCATCCTTAGTAACTCCCTAAGATGTCATACAATAGAGTCAAGTCCTCCAATTTCCATTCTACTACACCTGCTTTAGGTTCATTTTACTATCTTCATACTTAATAGTTAGCTATAAGGTTTTACTTTATCTCTTCTTTTTATCTATGGCCCCACTGCTCTGTTAATCATACAAAACAAAATCACACTTTCTTCCTGCCAAGCATCTCCTTACATAACCATGATTCCTGAGTAATATGAAAGACACCTCAGGTTAACATTCAAGGCCCTCAACTCCCTGGCTTGTTTCTCCTACCCAAGTCAATTACAATCAGTATTCCAATCAGTGTTTTATTTCTTCAAACTACCATGATAAATTCCTTTTCCATACTGTTTCCTTGCCTAGGATAATTCTTCTACTACTTATTCCCTACTATTACGATTTTAATTTAAAACGTTCCCCAAACCCTTATGTGTTAGCCAACGTGGCCTTGTTCTGAGGTGGGACGATGTGACTGGAGGGGATAAATTCTTGGGATGGTGGCCTGAGATAGTCTTTCCCTGGCCTAGGCTCCTGCAGTGTCTGCCTGTCTCTCTTTGCTTCCCAGTCACTGAAATTCGGCTAACCATAGACTGACTTCTGAAACCTCTGTAACTTCCAGAACTGTAGCCAAATAAATCTTTCTTCCTCTAAAGTTCTGTACATCAGGTGTTTGGATCACAGTGGTAAAAATGCTGACTAAAACACCTGCCATTCTCAGTCTTTACCTACCAATGTGCAGAAAAGTCATCAAATCACTTTCTGTAATCTGGGTTTGTATAATGTCAGTAAACCCCTAAATAATTCTCTAAATTATGTTTAATTGTAATAATCTGGTTAGGACTAGAAATCTCTTCACGGTAAGGATCACATTTTCATTTATTTTGTCTTACTCCTTGAGGAATATAAATAAACATACATACATATGAAATCAGAGTTGTTTTTGAATAAATCATCTAATTGCACCTTCATTTTGTAATAAGAACAACATTAATTCTAGGATGCATAATTCCTTAGTGAAAAGGCAAGAACTCTATAGAATTCAGGCCACAATTTATAACCTAATGTTGTTTGACACTTAGTACTTGTTAAATGAACTCAAAGTATAAAAACCACTTTGTAGACTTGTATCCAGCAACATTACACTGCAATTTAAAAGACAGTAAAGCCTATTATGCAGTGTTTTCCATAAGCTGAAAGGCAACAAATGAGGTTCTTTGATACTTTGATAAAGATTTCTAAAAATCTCAATTTTTTATAAAACTGGTCCATCTGAAATCAACTTTTCTGTTTAGTTCCTAAAACTTTAATACATAAGATGCCTTTATTGTTCTGACAAAGTCTTATCATAAAAATTAGATCAGAGTAGCCCATTATTACATTAGACTATGAAGCAATCTGAAATTACACTAGTTAACCAGAAGTCTTTGTATAAAGCAATTTGAAATTATACTAGTAAACCAGAATTCTGGATAAAGACAATAGCAGCATTATCAGAAATACCTTTATTCTTCAGTTATGACTCTTTTTTTTCATATGCAAATAGATAATGAATTATTTTAGCCCAATAGTTCTGATTCCTACATTACTCATAAAAATCAAATTGTATAAACTTCTACACAGCAAAAAGAATTAAAAAATTAAATAACATCACTGATTTATGACTTGGTATATAAAATTATGCTTTCCTGTTTCTTATCAATAAATACATTCCAACCTCATCTCATATTCTCTCCAGAAGCCAAAAAGGTTAAGCATTAGGCATATTTACAATGATAACATCAGTCATTTGCTATACATTAATGTGATAAACATATCGATCTGTTCTGCCTCATTATTGGTTAGTATTATCAAGGATTCAAAATGTCACTAATCCTTGTCTATAAATATTAGATATAAGATATAATTTTCTCATGTAGTTGTATAGGTGTATTTTGTTTTGAAGTCAAGGTAGGTAGATCAACTCAGTATAGTTCTCTTAACATTTAGAAAGATATCCTATCAGTCAAATTAGATATGCACTTGGAATTCGAATAGCCCAGTCCTACTTCTAAAAACATCCCCTACTTTTTGTTGTGAAGGAAAAGATTTTACTTAAAAATGTATTCCTCCCCTTAAGACACCTTTTAGCACAAATGCATTACAGACTACAAGAGTCTAATATAGAAAAGCATAATGGAAAAGATCAAAAGAAACTCAGTTGCAGCAGGGAAAAATAAAAAAGCAAGATCAATAAGCAGACCTGTAAAAAATATGCACACTAACTGTTAATCTCAGTCATTTAGGAGGCTGAGGCAGGAAGATCAAAAGTTTCAGGCCAGCCTTGGCAATGTAGATCCTGTCTAAAAATAAAATTGTTTAAAAAGGCTAAAAATAAGCTCAGAAGCAGAATGCTCCTGAGTTCAATTTCCAATTTCAGAAAATAAACATGTTAAAAACATGGGGCTTCAAAATTAATGTATAAATTTAGATATCTAGTTTCAAATAATAACAAAGAATCTAGCATATATCTTAAACCATATTATGTGAAAAATGAGATAAAAATAAAAGTCTTAGTCACTTTCCATAAATCAGAGCCATAATAAATAAAGCTCTTAAGCTCATCAGCTACTTAACTGTAACATAAGGAATGACCAGGTGGTATTACTGGTAGGCAAGACAATTTATCATTCTGGAATGTTCATATAAATCTGATAAAAAGGAAAAGAAGAAATTTGGTAAATAGTTTTCCAAATGTCATTCTTAAAAAAGAAAATTAGAGTATAATTATAAACTATAATTGCAGGTTCATTTTCACTCACATAATATTTAACTATAAAAATATATAGCAAAAGTCATATATACAATTGATAGTTTTGGACACCTGATTGGACTTGACAATTAGCACTAGGCATAACATTTTAACTATACCTTTTGTGTCCACTTACTAATTATTCAAATACATTAGTGTTAAAAGGGTTGGCCAAGACAAATATGTGGTTTTATAAAATCAGCTGGAGTAATTTACACATAATTAAATTATAAAATGGCCAGACTGGCTGTTAAAGTTATATACTATGAAATTATTGAGACCACACTGAGAAAAACAGTAAAAACTAAACTCATTCAAAAGGAAAGCAAAAATACTTAAAAACTAACTTATTTAGTTCAACTTCATTTTTTTCCTCCTAGTCAAGTGGTAATTTGTTGGTGAAAATAAAATCTGCTTTCAAACCAAAAAAGTCCTTCTAGAACAATGTCTTTGTTTTGACACTACAAAGTCTTGCTGAACATTGACAAAATTAACTATTCTCATATTCACTAAAATAGAAATCATAAACTAGATTGGGTTCACAAATAAAAATATCTAAACAACTGAAACCAAAAAAATAGTCTAGCCTAAACTACTTCAATATGTGGACATGAGCAGTTTAGACATACTATCCCAGAAATGAGCAGATTCAGATGTACCCTGATCAGATTTTACCATTTAAATATATATGTGACTGCACCACTAGTGTTTACTATGCAAGATCGACTTCACTTACTAACACAGTTCAAAGCCCATGTGAAAACTTTTATTGACATTCTGAAAACAGCACACTAAATTAAGAATGAAACTTGTGGCATATTCTGATACCATGTAGTACCTCTTTGAAATATTTTAAAAGGTTATATGTAAAAGGCCTGGCACATGTTTAACTCAAATGCTGAAAAAGCTAACAGGTAAAGCTCCTCTCCTTTCCTATTTTTTTAAACAGTAATACCTAGCAACATTATTACCAAGTACCTCAGTAATATACAGGAAGCAGATATCCTACAGATGGATGAACAAAGCATTTTCCTTATAAAATTTTATGCTTAAGTTTAAAAATGAAAATATTTAGTTTAACTATGGCTAAATGTAATAGTAAAAGCAAACACAAATTGTATTTCAAGTTAAACAGTATCAGTGAGAAAGTCTCCATTGTCCAGACTACAAAAATCTTTCTAAGTATTTGAAAAAATTGCTTATGACAAACTACTATAGTATAGTCACATAACCAGGAAAAATAATTTTCTATACCAATATGGTAATGTACTGCTAACCTAATAGCTCTTACATACATAAAACAAATGTAGACTATAAAGGGGAAAAATGTGTCAAGAGGGTATACTTATACCTATGTATTATAAGAAAATGTTCTAAAACTTGTAGAAATATTAACCCTTCCTAACTATTTGTAGAAAATTGACTTGCTACATTTGTATTCTGCTAGTGATTTTTCTAGATGAACATGTAGTAAACAACCAAATTCAAATTCTAACCCAACCTCTAATTTATTAGAATAGAGAAATAAGTTCAACATCTACCAGGCACAATATTTTAAAATGCAATTAAAATGTGCACCATACTATTGTCCCTAAATCCCCTCCTTAACATATCTCCTTCAATGCACCACTAGCATAAAGAGATATATTGTCCTGCAGAAACTACTAGCTCCTTGCAAAGAAAGTAGTGGCAATAACAAAACTTCAGGCCTGTATTTCAATACATGTTTATGTGTTGTACACTGAAGGCTAAGAACCATCACAGCAACCTACAACCTGAATACACATATAATACAGAGAAAAGCCAATTTCTCAAAATATATATCCTATTAGACCATTCCTTTGGAATTAAGCAGGGAATTTTTTTTTTTTTTTTTAAGTTTTGGAACTAATTAGCAACACAGAAGGACTTGTGAAAACAAAGCGAAAGTTAAAAAAAAAAAAAAATTAAAGAAAGGATACAGCCTTAAAGCACCCGTCTGAGTTCCCACTGCCAGGATCTTCTGTACAGGATCAAAGGCCAGGGCTGAGGGTTGATAGGGAAATCCATGGCGAACCGTCTAGGGATGGGCAAGTGACATCACAGCAACCAAGGCAGCAAACGAAATTTAAAAATAGAAAAGTCAATACAGGCATTAGAATTTAGAACCAAGTATACCAGATGCAAAACACATATTCATGTAGGTAGTGCTTTAAAAAATAAAGTGAAATTTGCCTTAACATAGTTATTAACATTGAACCTGAAACAAACAAACCTATCCCTGCATTATACCTTGATTTCTGCTTTTTCATAATACTGGCATTCCATAGAAGAAAATTTTCTATTAGTATTCTATACTATTATTTCTGACACCAAATTACTAGTTTGCAGTGGCCCCAAATTTTCTATATTCACTTTTAAATGTGATTCATGCTTTAATTCAAGAATGATCACCCCGTCTTTATTGGAATGCTAAATGCAAGTACTTCTAAGAAAAAGCTGGCAATAATTATTTTTAGTTAAGGATTTGGTGTAGCAATCACCGAACCTGTATCCCAATATTTTGCCATAGTAACAGAATGGAAATGAGTACAACAAATGTTTTTGCAATTTACTGTTAAGTTCATAATCATTTTAGGGTACTGGGGCAATAAGTGTTATGTACACACTTTTAAGAAACTGACATATGAACACATGGCTATTAATAAGGAAGGTAGGTATTAATAACAAGACAAGTTTGTATTTCTCATTGAGCAGCTGGTGAATTAATTCGCTGCATCATTCTTTCTGAATTGCAGAACGCTATGGCAATTATCGTGCCATTAACAGGCAAAATCACAGTACTAACTTTTTGACCAAACATAATGATAGAAAAACCTGCGATTTCATATTGTAAGCCACTTATACCACATTTTAAAAGAAAAGTGATGAGCAAAGATCTGATAGAACAGGTTAGTCTTTCGGATAAACAATAATCCATCAGACACTGTTTCCAAAGGAAATTTCTAAAGTTGGTGAATTATATTAAAATGTTTGGGTATAAAAAGCCTCCAGATTACCGGTAGCAGTGTCAAGATATGACTTACAGGTCACATAACGTGGTTGACATGCCTTGAAATGATTGCTGCAGGTTTAAAGGGAAGGGGGTGGGGGTCAGCTAAAAAGTAGGGTATCAATCTCCAAAATAACCCACCGAGGAAACGTTTGCTAGGGGAGGAGCGAACCCTTGATGGAAGCTAGGATCATTATTGGCGCTCTCTGTCCTGGCACTCCTATGCAAAACCCGAGTCGCCCCCCAAGACCACCTCAATTTTTCAATGAGGGCGTCGCGGGGCTGCGCGCTCCCTTCACCTTGCAGAGCTGGAAGTGCTCCGACTGGAGCGTTTCCTGGATCTCGGGCTCCCGGTTCCCAGGCTGGTGCTGCTGCTGTTGCTGCTGCTGCTGCGAGGCCGAGGACGAGCCGGCCGTCAGGCCGTCCAGCACCTTCCTGATGTTGAATTTCCTCATGGTCCCTCTCGGCGGGGCTTCCCCGCAGCCCGGCAGGGGAAGCACCGGGGGTCCCCGGAGCCCGAGCGCCGAGCCCCCGCCGCCGGCAGCTCCGACGAGGCCGGGGAGGAGTGGGAGTGAAGGGAAGGAGGCGGCCGCGGGAAGCAAAAGATAATCCCAACAGGAAATGCTGCGCCGACCAGCGGGGCGGCCACCGGAGCCCGGCGGCGACCCTCTTCCTCCGAGGCCGCCGCCTCCTCCTCCTCGCCGCGCCGGCCCGCGGAGGCAGCAGCGGTGGCGGGCG
This sequence comes from Graphiurus murinus, assembly GCA_004027655.1. NCBI lineage: Eukaryota > Metazoa > Chordata > Mammalia > Rodentia > Gliridae > Graphiurus > Graphiurus murinus. Next base: position 8,168 of record PVLC010021042.1, read on the forward strand.
CCCCGGCGCGCTCGGCCGCCTCACCTGGCCGCGGGCGGGCTCTGCGCCGCGCCGCCGCCCCGGCTCGCCCGCGCCCCCGCCGCGTCCATGGCCCGCGGCCCCGCCGCGCCTCGCCCGCCCCGGCCCCGCAGTCCCTCGGCGCGTCCGCCGCCGCCGCCGCTCCTCGGCCTCCGCGCCTCAGCGCCGCCGCCCGTCGGGCGTCGCACGCAGGGCACTGGCCCCGGCGCTGCCTCCCTCGGGCGCCGCTCCCCTCGCCGTCGGACAGGAACCTGGGCGCTCGGCACCAACGCCCGGCCAGCAGCGGCGGCGGCAGCCGCGGTTACAGCGCCCGCCGCGGCGGTGGCAGCAGCTGGGCCTCGGCGGAGCGGGCTGCGGGAGTGCGCATGCGCGGCGCGGCAGGCCCCGCCCCCGGCCCCGCCCCCGCCGCGGAGGAGCCGGGCTGGGACCGTCCTTGGCTAACACCCCAGACGCCGGCTGAGCGGCTGCCGCCCGGGTCTCCTGGCTGGTGAGCCCGGCGGCTTCTCCTGCACCTGGCATGGTAAAAATGTGGACGGCCCACAAGCGGCAGGAAAGCCGACTTCAGATTCGGTCCTGGAAGCGGGTTGACGCTTTCACCCTTTCGGGAGGGGAGGTACCCGCTCCAAGCCGAAGGCTGCACAGTGACGGTTGTTGTCTTATTCACCGGCTTTGCTTGGGGTAGATTCAGATTGGGGTTTTGAAAAAAGAGCGGTCCAGCCAGGCATGGTGGTGCAGGCCTGTAATCCCAGCACTTGGGAAGCTGAGACTGGAGGATCGGAGGTTCTAAGCCAGCCTCAGCAAGAGATCTAGGGAGACCCTGTTTCCTAACAAAAAATAAATAAACGGGCTGGAGGAGTAGCTTAGAGGTGGAATGCCCCTGAGTTCAATCCCCAGTACCACAAAAGAGGGTGGGTGAGAAAAAGAAAAGAAAGAGAGAAGAAAAAAGGAGCGTCCAGACAATGATGATATCCGTGGGAAAAGGATGACAGATTTAGAAAGATGCTAGGAAAGAAGTCAGAGGGGGACGCCCAGCCTCTTCCTGGCAGCTGGTACAAGTGGTAAAATGAATCTGGCGAGGGAGGTAGTAGCTAGGACGGATTGGGCTGCCAAAGGGAAAGAGGTCCGGCCCTGACCTGCGACAAGCCACCGATTTCAATCGGCAGGTCAGCGCGGTGGGGACGGGGGTGGGCGGGAGTTGCGGGCCGCTGGGAACGCAGAGCTGCCACTGTTTTTCAGAACCATAAATCCGCCCTATAAAGCTGATTAGACACTCTAATCCCCTGAAGCGTCTCCGCTCTTCGAAGGGAAAAGCAGAGTGCAATGGGGCTTTGCTCAGACCTTCCTGCTGCTGCAATGCCTGCAGCCTCCTCGGATGCTGACAGACAAGTGTCTGTCTCTAGTTTGCACAGGTGGAGAGAGGTTCCTGCAGGGGGATCCTCCCGGAGAGTGAGCGCAGCCGGAAAAGGCAACTGTGACTGGGAGGTACAGAATAGGAAAAGTAATAGGAAAGAAGGGAGCACTTAAAGCCCAATTCTAATTCGGGGGGTGGAGATGGAGGGGACAATCTCCGGGCTAGTGACTCCCCGCCCCCGCTGTGGTCAGCAAAAGCCGCGGAAGAGCTACGAAGGGTTGTTAGTTCCGAGCCGAAGTCAGAAGCGGCCGCCCTCTCCCGGTGATTGGCCGCCTCCTGCTGGGTTCGGGACCTTCTTGCTGCAGTATTGGCAGATGTGCCATGCCTTCAAGAACACGCAGCAAACCGAGCGGGACTGGGGCCCACGGCTTCGGGAAATGTAGTTCCCCGGAAGCTTCCGCATCCCAGGCCCCCGGACTTCCACATGGGACCTGTCAAATTTGTTTTACTATTTATTAAGTTAGGGAGGTAATTCACTTGAGGCGAGGGGGAGGGAGAACAATAAAACAGATTTGGAGACTTTCGAAAACAGTTGCCATGTGGCTGTGAACTTTTGATTTTGTAATTTAGTTCTCTGAAATTTTGTCCAGTGTCAAGCATTGTGCTGGATACTAAGGATAATAAACGAACACACAAATGCAATTCGTGCTTCCAACAAGCTCACCTCCACCTTGAGGGGACGACTTTCACTTTGGGGGAGGAGGGGTACAAGGGATTGAACCTAGGACGACGTCCACCTCCAGGCTCCCTATTTTATTTTGAAGCAGGGTTTCGCTAAGTTGTTGTATCTGGCCTCAAACCTACATACGATCCTCTGGTCTCAGCCTCCCAAATTCTGAGATTACTGACATACACCACCAGGCCTGGCTCACATAAATAATTAATTACAAAGCAATCTGACTTCGTTCAGCGGTGGAATAACATGCAGAGAACCGAAGAGGGCCACTTAACTAGCCAAGGAAGGCCTCCAAATGGGGACCCGGCTTAGGCCAGATGAGTAGGAATTGACCAGGAAATGGGAAGAAGAGTTGGACAGCAGTGGAGGAGGCGAGCATCAGAATTACCTGGAGAACTTTTTAGAAACACAAATGACAAAACAGGAGATCCTATCCTCTCAAAATTTTTATGATCTGCCTTTTCACCTAGGTTCAAAATAAGCCAGTCAAGTGACTTATCAGATTATCAAACTCTTTGGAGCCATGACAACTTCTCGCCCAGAGGCCTTACTGTACAACTTCTTGCCAGAGTGTAGTGGAAAAATCCTAGGTTCTCTTGTCTGCCAGACATTAATTTCAATCCATCCTCTGGCAATCGGTGCAAACTTGGGCAAATTCCTTAATTCCCTAAGGGTTAGATTTATCATGTGTAAAATGAGATTAATACTGCCTTCTTTCTAGGGTTTTATGAATTTAAACACCAGGGCTGGGAGAAGAATAAGAAAAGTTTATACTACACACTGCTTAATACTCTGTGGGTCTCAAAAATGTCAGTTCCTTGTTCTACTAGCAGAATGTTTTGAGATGAAAAGGGACTTCAAGAGGTCACTAGTTTAAGCCACGTCCCTGTTTTTGATTTTAGAATCTTTTATTTTATTTTCCTTTTCTAAAATACTTTTATTGGTGCATTGTAGTCTCACATCAGAGAGAGAGGGACACACAGGCGCACAGCACTGGATGAGCTCCCCCCTCCCAAACCCTCCCAAGTCCCTCCCCGTCCCCATACACTATATTGAGAAGAATTGGCATTGATAATTTCAGGTATGTACAGAAAGTCAATGGAAGTGCTGCCTTGATCTTCATTCTTTACTACTCTGATCAAATTATTAATCTAACCTGACATTCCCAGTTCTTAGGAGATGCCTGGACTTTAGGATAAATACAGATTAGCTTTGTGAAGTTGAAATCTATCTGCTCCAAGCTCAGCCTCAGTAGGACATGTCCAGAAACCCAACTGGTCAAAAATACTGTTACAGAATAGCCACCTTTGTGATTGCAAAGATGAAATAATAGATTCTCAAACTTGTGGTATTTCTTGTAATTGAGTTTCAATCGGTTAATGCAGTTTTTTAAATTATAGTTGAAAATTTAAGTTTTTACACTTAATTTTTTAAATGTCAACTAAAATAAATACATTTTAATAATTTCTGTTATTAAATTATGTTGGTAATTTCTGTTATTAAAATTCTCTACAAAGCAGATAATTTTACCTATATTAACCTCTCAGCACAGTTTTATTTTATTTTTTGTTTCATTGTAATGAATGAATCAGTACATTAATTCCAAGCAACTCAACTAGTTTTCTGCCTTTGAGCAAGTGACATCCTCCCAAATGGAATTCTTTCTTACCTACTTGAACCAGGACATGATGATGCAATATCACACCAGTGATGAATTATAGGTAGATGGATTACATTAACTGAGTCAGGTTGGCACTAAACACTGAGATAATAGAATGAAAAAGACCAGTTAAAAAATCCACATACACACAAAGAAAGGCAGCCCACTAAATTACGAGGTATGAAAGGCTACAGAAATGGAATTCATAAAATTCCTAAATCTGCTAATTCTCATTATCTGCTTTAAAAGATACCAGAGTAGTCAGGCTTGGTGTCAAACACTTGTAATCCCAGTACTTGGGCTGAGATGGGAAGATTTCAGGTTCAAGGCCAGCCTCAGCAACTTCATCAGACCCTGTTTCAAATTTTTAAAAATTAAAATAGGACCAGGAGTGTAGTTAGGAGGTAGAAGGTCCCTGGGTTCAATTCCTAGTACCATAAATAAATAAGTATATAGAAATAAAAACATAACAGAGTAATGAGGGCTCTGATATTGGTCTCACAGGGACAGCTGGATGCTAATTGAGATAAAATTAAAACTGAAAATAAATATTTTAGTGAGAAATTATTTATTGGCAAAACTTTCTGTAAGGTATACCAAATTTACCCCACCTGCAAGCATTCACCTTTAATTGACTTAATTTCAGATTACTGAGTCCTGAAGCATGTGAGCATGATAATAGTTAATTTACTACATCATTTAACTGACTTTAAATTATTCATAAATCACAGCATAAATGCTAATCAGTTACTTTGCCTAGTTTAAGCCTCCTTTTACTGGTGTTGGGGATTGAACCAAGGGGTGTTCTACCACTGGACTAATTCCCCAGCCCTATTTTATGTTTTATTTTGAAATAAGAGTCTCACTAAGTTGCTGAGGGTCTCAGTTGCGAAGGCTGGCATGTAACCCGTGATCCTCCTGTCACAGCTTCCCAGGCACTGGCATTACAGGCGTGTGCCACCATGCCCAGCTTCAAACTCCCTTTTCTGAATGGATTTGCCAGACCCTGCTGAACTGTAGGCCTGGGCAACCGTGTTTGAATCAGGTGACCCTCTGTCCTGATTCCCTCTGATTTTATCAGAGCCAGATATCCGAAATAAACCAAGACCAGAGGTCATCTTCTTTGGGGAATTTGGAATTGAACTATGAACTTGTTAATTGCACTGAACTGGGAGGAAGTCATGTAGATGTAGGCTTGCATGGCATGTTTTACTTGGTGTGCCCTGAAGGTGAGAGTGCCCAAGGAAACATGGGAGGAGGAAGCAGACACACAGAGACCAAACAGCCATGTCCACCAGGGACTCCAGGGAGGGGGAAAGTAGAATCTCCATTACCAGCTTGCCAGTGCCACATACAATCCGGCTATCTTTTCTTCTTCCTGTAAGTTAGTTTGAATGGGTTTCTGGTTTTGCAATCAAATATTCTGAGAGAAATTTAGACTCAATCTATCCCCAAAAGCAAAAGATGGTAGGAGTACCCGAACCATCTTTCACTTGCCATTTTTACCATCTACTCAATTCTCCCTAAAGTTCAGAGGCTACAGCAAGGGGTGGTTGGTAGCTTCAGCCAGAATGGTTAAAAGTGGCTGTTACCCAAAGAGGTCAGGCAGATCCTGGAATATATTTTAATGGTTGAGCCCAGAGGATTTGGACATCGCATGAGGGGACATCAGAAAAAGAAAAGAGGCAAGGACAGTGTCTCGAGTTCCTCCCAAGCACGTCAGAAAGTGATGTTGTAATCCAATTTTCACCTTTATGACTCCTGGTAACTTCCAGTGACCATTTACACCTTAGTGGACTCAACAAATAACATCAGCTAAATAAACAAGCCTTGTCTGGGAGCAACAAGCAGGATCTACTGCATTGTGATCTTTGTCTAGCTCTGGTCTTTCTAGAAAGACAGATCAAGCAGACATTAGTAAGCCTTCATGGTGCCATGGATTACCTCTGTCACTACTTAATTTCATACGCAAGAGTATTACTAAACTACAGGCAGAAGTGTCTGAACAAAGGCCGGGAAGTTGGAGTGAAGAGAAAATTCCAGAAGTGCAAAGCAAAACTAGTAGAAACAAATGTACAGTTAAATGTAAGATATGAGGCACTCGTATGGAACACCAGGGAAAAACAGCGTCAGATTCTTAAAACTGAGAACGTGACGGGGCAAGTCAGGATGCCTCACTAAATTCTCATGCATTTCCAATGCTATTTATATGGTGGGAATAGTATTTGATCAGGAATAAATTTCCTAATTTTTTTTATTTCAGTATCATATTTTAGGATTTAAATATGGTTGTAAATATTTTGAGCAGTTTGCTAAACCTTTACAACATGATTAGTTTGTCTTTGAATAACCCATTAAAAGTCAAGCATGGTGGCGCACACCTCTAATCCCAGTACTTGGGAGGCTGAGACAGGAAGATCACAGGTTCGTGACCAGCCTCAGCAACTTAGTGAGATCCTGTTTCAAAAATAAAAGAATACAGCTGAGGCTATAGCTCAGAGGTAGAATGTCCCTGGGTTCAATCCTCAGTACCACAAAAACAAATAACCCATTAAAATTGAATTTGTGAACTGAACAGCTAGAAACAAAGTTAGTACCTGATATAATTACAGTTAATAAATTGTGGTAACAGAATAAGCTTTGAACATCAGTTTAAGTTCACATTTCTACTGCCCCACCCCTGCTGCCTCTTTCCATTCCACCCTACCCCATTCCCTACCTCATGCGAAAGCATATATATTTTAATAAATGAAAAAAGAGAAAGAGAATTGTATAATACAGCTGCTCCCTGGTTTATGATGAGGTTACATAGGAGTACACTGGAAATATTGTAAGTCCAAAGAAAAAAGCACATGATACCCTTAACCTCCTTCCTACCTTAGCAACACAACACACAATGGAGCCTAGGTTGTTTCTTGAATCTCAGACGACTAGGTGCTGCTCTGGCTGCCACAGACCAGCATTAGGAGAGGATGGAGGTCTCAGACCACATGTCACCAGCGGGGGAGAAGATTTGAACAATTAGAACTTCTACTGAGTACGGATCACTTTTACACCATCAAAGAGTCAAAAACTCTCAAGTGGAACCCAACCTAGTCATTGGAACAAAAGTCAGATTCTATTTCTGTGTGTGTGTGTCTGTGTATGTGTGTGGTACTAGGGATTGAACCCAGGGTCATTTTACCTGGGAGTTACAACCCCCAGCCCTATTTAATTTATTTTATTTTGTTTTACTTTATTTTATTTGGAAACAGGTTCTCACTAAGTTGCTAAGGGCCTTGCTAAACTGCTGAGGCTGTCTTCAAACCTGCACTCCTCCTGTCTCAGCCTCCTAAATCCTGGGATAACAGGTGTGTGCCACTATCCTTGGCCAGACTTTGTATTTCTAAAGAGGTATTTCCTCAGGGCAAGTCAAGCATACCAAGTATTATTCTTAGGAATTATCTGTTCCCCCTCTTTTTTTTCTTTTATAATGAAATACTACTCAGCATACCAAGTAGTGTCCTCTATCTTTCTAACTGGTCAGTGAGAAAGTGCTAGTGTATTGACAGGAAACTGACCACTTTTTCCCCTCAACATCTCCTGACTGGGCAGCCCAGTGAGATAGTATCAACTGAGACCTGCTGCTGTGACAGGGCCTTCCTTCCCTTTTAGGCTCTGGAGCTAGAAACAGAGCAATATCACATCTTTTAGTCATCTGATTGTTGGACTTTTAGAAGCCAACTCTCTTTTTTTCCTGCCCTTAAGACTACTACATTGAACCAGAAAGGATCAAAACAAAAACGTTAACAGAAGGAGAGTGGGAACAGTCCTCTCTCCAAGGACCTGCCGAGCCAAGAGAATTGCATTAACAATGGAAACATGTAAGGGATACTAATTACCTCTCAGAGGCTTTATAGAAAAGGTAGAAAAGCTTAGTCCCAATACAGGAGCTGGAGTCCTCAATGGAGGGCCAAGCATCTAGCTTTCATCTTCAAATGGATTCCATATGTGTTTAGCAAACATTACACACTTTGTCCGACAACAGTGCCCCTGTAGACCTGCAGTTGGAGTATCAACATACACTTCAGGAGTTTAGTTTTCCTTTGGCCTATCAATACAACCAGAGAGCAAATAACTCCTATGATGTCAGGGATGTAACATGACTAAATTCCATAAAGTAAGGGAGATACAGAAGAATACATACAGTGCTTGTGCAATTTCCAAATGAGAGAATCTGGAATCTGAATTAATTAATTAAAATCTGAATTAAAACATTAACAAGGTTAATGTCTTATCTGCCAACAGGGTGATGATGAGTATTCCATTCCACAAATGATTACCGTGTACCTAAGATGTGGCAGGCATTTTGCTGAATGTTGTGGGGATATAAACATGATACATGATGGAACTTGGTGGGAGCACTCAATGAGATAGCAATATAGTGATAAGCAAACTCCGTGAAAGGAAAAGCAAAACCAATGTCAAAGGCTGTGTGCGTGTGCGTGCATGTGTGTGTGCGTGTGTGTGTGTGTGTGTGTGATATACATATATACTGGGTATACATATATACTGGGACATTCTACCTCTGAGCTACACCCCCAGCTTCATTTTACTTTATTATTTTGAAATAGGTTCTCACCAAATTGCTGATCACCTTGCTAAGTTGCTGAGGCTGGCCTTAGACTTGCAGTCCTCCTGTCTTAGCCTCCTAAGTACTAGAATTACAGGTATGTTCCACCATGCCTGGCTTCAGAAGCACTTTTTTATTCTTCTGAGGATTACTATTTATCACTTCACTGTCTCCATAGCAACACCCTCTCACTGGATGTGTATTCCTCATCATAGCATTTTGTCCCAGAGGATGAGATGCCACGGGTATAACACCTGAGGATGAGTGGGTGGCGGGTGGGGAAGGAAGGACTCTGAAACCACTAATCCCCTTATATCCATCCCAAACCTCCAACTGCTCCTATTAGATTTGGTTCAAACCAGTTTGACCTAAACATTTCCATCAAGACTTGATATTGTTCAACAGCCCCCAAATACAACGTCCCTTCCTGGTTTCCTCATAACCGTAATGAGGGTGCAACCTCAAAGTATGGCTTCATAGTTGGGGTACATGGAGGTTTTCATCCGGGTTAGTTCCTGTTTACCCTTCAGAACGTAGCGCTCAGCCTCTTGACTTCTGTGGTGATAAAATAAACAATGATCCTTTCAGCCCCAACCTGATAACAAGGTTTTTCTTTGCTCCACATTATTTTGTGGCAATTGGGTATGACTGCACTTTGGAGAAGCCAGTGAAAACAAAGTAATTTGAGACTAGCAGTCAACCAAAAAAAATTGCTTAGGGCCAATATACTGATGAAGGTAAATGCAGCACTGTAGGGGTGTCTGTGTTACTACGTGTCACATCTTTTGTCCCTGTGTTGCTTCCAGTGATTCATGTTTAGTTTTCTGTCATAAAGTTTGTTTACTGATTTAATATAGGATTTGTCAGGGGTTCTTTAAGATCATCCAAACCTAGTAACTGGGTGTGGTGGCACACGCCTGTAATCCCAGCTACTAGGAAAGCTGAGGCAAAAAGATTACAAATTGAGGCTAGCCTGGGCACTCAGTGAGAACTTTATCAAAATAAAGTAAATAAAATAAAAAATAGAAATGAAATATACAAACTTAACCTGTAGTTTGCCTAAAATTCAGTACATGTCATCAATGCCTCTTGTCCTTGGAAGTGCCTGCTTCTTATTCTGCTCTTAAACTAGAAATATTCTGCTTATTCATGATGATAGAGTTAAATTCAGGAAACTGAGAAGGAAGCTCCACAAAAGGATTATCATAGCTCACCAGTATAGTGGTTTCCTTAAAAAGATGTCTCACTGCAGTTGAAACTTAGAGGAGAGGTACCTACCTGGTGATAAGAATAGCATCAATGTACAACTTACTCGAGTAATTCTGCCTCTTTATTCAGGTTTGCCCAGCTGCCGGTCGGTCCCTCTGTTGCATGCCTCTTTCTTATTCATGGGATAATAGGGAGGACTCAGATTATTGAGACAGACATCTTCAATCCTCTTCTTAGCTAAGTACAGTCAGACAAATCACTTTCCCACTTCAGTTTTCATTTCCTCGTGTGAGAAATGGGGTTACAAATACGTACCTACGTCAAGTGTGACATAGATTAGAGCATATGAAGCTCCTAGCTCAAAACCTGTCACATCTATTGAAATGGAGTAGTTGACGCACAGCTCGTCCCCTTCCTTGTCTACAGACTTTCTCTAGGCGATTTTATTCTGTTCTCATGACTTAAATGTTATCTAAACCTAGATGGCTCCCACATTTGTATGTCCACTTCAAACATCTCCCCTGAACTCCGGATTTGATTTGTAAAGCCTCTTTCACATGTCCATTTGGATATTCAGAAGGCATGTACAACTTAATGTTTAAACTAAATTTTCCACTTGGAGCTGTAAATGTCACTTTACACCTCCCACTGTCTTTGTCTCTCCTGTGTCTGTTCATGGTGACTCTGCCCTTACAGATGTTCAGGTTCACACCAATGAACTCTGACCATTTGCTCCCCTTCCTGCCCCCCACAAATCTCTCCTGCGTGAGCGCACGCGCACACACACACACAACTTCTATTAATTCCATTGGCAAATCCTATCATCTCCATCTTCAAAATATACTCAGAATTTGACTAATTCTCACAATCGCCACTTTCATTGCTTAGCCAAAACCAGAATTATTTGTCATTATTGCAGTTTATATCAAACTAACCCCCTCTCATCTATTCTAAACAGAAGGATGAATTTCAAATGTAAGTGAGATTATGTTAGTCCTGTACTCAACATCCTCTAGAACTTTCTTATCTCTCTGTAAGTAAAGGTCAAAGTCCTTTCCAGTGGTCTAGAAAGGCTCTTTAGGATCCGGTTCCTCTCTCCCTGTTGCCGTCTCCTCTGTTCTCTTTCCCTCATTACTCCAGCATAGCCCTGCTTGCTTTCTTGCTGTTTTTTGACCACAACAAGCACACTTATGCCTTCTGACCGTTACATTTGGTTTTCCCTCTGTATAAACCAAGCTTCAGCAGATTTTTTTTTTAATGAGCCAGATAGTAAATGTTTTCAGTTTTGTGGGCCACATATATCCTGAATCGCCACAGCTCATCACCGCCCATGTAGCACAAAAGCAGTCCAGAACAATGTGTAAACAACTGCACGTGGCTGTGTTCCAGCCAAAGTGTACCAGAACAGGTGGTGGGTCTGACTTGATCAGTCCCTTCCCTGTACTTCTCTTCTTCCATGGGTTTTCATCATCCATTCCCACAGTTCCTTCATGTCCAATTGTCATAAATTGATAATATGACAAGATGATGGCATGGATGTCACCTCATCAATGTAGCCTTCCTTGACTTTTCCCCATACAACAGCAATAATTTCACCCCTCCCCCAACACACACACACACACACACACACGCACACACGCGCACACACACACACACACATACACACACAGACCTCTTCCCATCCCCACCTGTGTCCCTCCCCTTGCCTTATTTTTCTCCTTGGTAATAACACTACTTGAAGCACTGTATATTTGTCTGTAAGGAACTTTGTTTTCTTTTCTGCAGTGTCCCTGGGGCACAGAACAGTTGATCAAGATAGAATGAATTAATAGACTCTGGGCGAGAAGGCAGGAGTTCCTTCTGGCTTCCAGGATAAGCCAATATAACCCCTTGGCCCGTCACTTAAACACACAGCTTACAAATATATCTTTGTAAGGCAGAAAAAAAAAAATAAGAACTGCTGTAGAGATCAAGTCGAGTAGTAAATGTCACTTTTAAAAAAACCTATTGAAAAGTAATAGAAACATAAGCTTTGTTAGTTGTTACATCCTAATCTCTTTTAGGAAAAAATATAAGTACTCTTTAAATCAAAGAACTTTGATGTATTAAAAATTTTAAAATAACCAACTTAATTTCCTCTTTATGTTCATTGTCTCTGCTCAAACTTCATATATAGTTGGAAAAAAATTTTAAGCCTTCAGGGATGATTTGAATCTTCATTGCAATTATTTTTTCTTTTCCCCAAACACCTCTTAATAATCCACACATCCACCGTGGAGATCAGTCACAGGCAATCATTTAGTCCTCCAACTTTTAATACGAGTTAAAGGTTATTCGTTTATTTAATTTTATTATTCTAGAAAAAGAGAAAAGGCTGTACAACATACTATGACAAGTACCATCTCCCTAATGGGAATGAGGAAAGAGGCCTGCCAACCCAAACTAGGACCCAGGGCAGGTCATATTTCTGATCTGGGTACTAGAGGGGGCAGTGACCACCCACACCAGTGAATCAAGACCAGCACATTCTCTCTGCGAACTCTCGAGCACCAGGTAAAGGCTATTACGCTTTAGTTCATTTAACCCAGAGTTGTATAATTGACCCACCTGTTTCTCCCAATAATTTCATTTGAAAGCTGTAATTTGTACAATATTTAAAATAGAAAGATCATATGACAGAATATTATTGTCTAATGCATATGACTTCTAGTTCCTTATGAATGAATTATAATATTAGCTTTTATTAATTCTAAAGGGATCAAGTTTCAGAGATTCGCAAAGCTCTGTCCCATTAGAAAACTTTGGCATTCCCAGACGGAGAGTGAAATGAGTGTTTCCTCTGCCTGCGTGAAGACTCAAGGTGCAATTTGGCCAGGAAAGTAGCTTTTGGGATCAGAGAGCTTGGAATGAGTGAATGGGGCTCAGCAAAATCTGAAAGCCAAAACAGTTCTGGCAAAGGAAAGCCCATTTTGTCCGCTGCCCCTGAGCATGAATTGTTATGTCCAATTAGCAAACATAGGATCAGAGATTTTCTTGGCTGCCATACAACTCCTGTTGCCGTGTTAGTGGCAGCCAAATGATTAGCCAGGTGCACGTGAGGGAGAAGGACAGAAATCCTCCAAAGAATGCCTGTGAGACATTATTACAGTAGTGAGCATAAGGGTCGGTATGCAAGTGAAAGTTTCTTCATTTTTTCAAGTACTAAAATCAATTTCTGGCTTGAAGTGCACCCTTCCTTTTGTTTTTAACCTGACATAGAAAATTAGGCCTGTTATAGCAAGCAAACTAACAGATTTTTCAGCCATTTCTAGGTTTAAACCCAGTTATTTCTGGACATGTTGTGTGTGTGTGTGTGTGTGGTGTACTTGGGATTGAACCCAAGGCCTTCAACCTCCAAGCTAAACCCCAGCTCTACTTTTGATTCTTTATTTTGAAACAGGGTCTCACTAAGTTGCGGAGGGCCTCACTAAGTAGCTGAGGCTGGCCACAAACCTGGATCCTTCAGTCTCAGGCTCCCTAGTACTGGTATTACAAGCGTGTGCCACCATGCCCAGCTTGGACATGTACTTTTTGTGTCCTCACAATGCTGCCATCGTAAGGAAAAGGAGGGAAGTCACCTTCCCAGCCTAGCTTGCACCTTCCAGGTCTTCAGCATAGGTGATGAGCATCAAATCCTTCAAAGGACAGAGAGATGATCTTAGGAAGCAGACCTGACTCCCTGCAGCTGACAGTCAGCTAAGGCATAACCACGGATTCAACAGGTTTCCATGGGGAAAGTCTACGCCATAGCCATCTCCTATGGCTTCCTTTTGTCCAGTTGTGAGACACAAGCCGGGGCAGGGAGTCTTTCTCCAGCTCTTTCCTGCCTACCATTATGCTGTGTGTTCTCTTGACTTCCTTCCCCAATTCACTGGGGTAGGAGATTTCTTCTGTGGGAAACTGACAGTTTCTCTGAACCTTACCCAGAACAGGAGGTATAGATTCTTTACTCACGGATCTCCAAACTCACCTTGACTCACGCTTTTGTTCTGCCAGTGTGGATATATTGCATGATTCTCTACTGCTACCCGTGATTCTAGGCTTGAATTCCCTTGGACACAAGTACTTTACTTTCAACTCCAATCACCACCATTATAATGAAGAGGCACAGACTGGTCACCTCTGCTTCTTTGACTCACCCCTGTGCCATACTAAATCTTTGGGACACTGTTACAGCTGAGTTCACTGGGACATGGTGGTGAGCACGAGTTTAAATTTATGGTATATGGAGAGAAACCTTCATTTAAGTATACCAACTACTTCAATTAAACGTCTCCAAAATTTATATATGCTGGGGCAGGGAAATAAACTATCTCGTGCTCCTGTGAAGATTTCACATATTATTTGCATTATTTTTCCTTGGGTCCTCTGTGATTCCAAAGTCAGGCATATGCCTTGCCTGGGGCTGTGCCCAGAGGGTAGACTCCATGAAGGATCCTGGGCTGAGTTTGCTTGAAGATTTTGTTACATAGAACTTGGTGACTTGAGTATATGGGTGGAGGTGTAGGCTCAGGAATCAAATCCTGCTTCAAGCTCAGCTCAGCAACACTTTCTGTCACCCAACGGCCTATCTACTTAAGAATTTAGAGCCGAGCGTGGTGGTGCATGCTTGTAATCCCAGTACTTGGGAGGCTGAGACAGGAAGATCCAGGTTCGAGGACGGCCTCAGCTACTTAGTGAGGCCCTCCACAACTTAGTGAGACCCTGTTTCCAAATAAAGAATAAAAAAAATAGGACTGGGGATGTAGCTCAGAGGTAGAATGCCCCTGGGTTCAACCCCTAGTACAAAAAAAAAAAAAAAAAAAAAGAATTTCAAAAGCTTAGCATAACCAAATTCTAGCTGATTTCCAAGAAACTTTGTTTCGTCCATGAGAAAGAGATCAGCGAAAAGAATAATGTTCAATTGAACCTGAAAATAATATAGCCGACATTTTTTATTTGTATAGCATTTCACACTTAATTTTTTTTAATCTAGTTAATATTTCTAACAATACTGGCATGTCATTGCTTCTCTTTTAGGACTGAGAAATTAAAGCTCAGAGAAGAGTGACTTGTTCAGTCACATAGGCGGTAAGTAGCAGAGCAGAGGTAGGAACTCAGCTCTTCCCATCATTTGCACAGCCTCTTTTCCTCTACTCCTCATTGCCTTTGTGGGGGAGCTCAAGTTTTAAAACGACCAAAACCAGGATTGTAGGAATTTATTTGGGCTTTAGAAAATGTAGCCCCAGCTTCCCATCTGCTTTTTAATTTTTACTCTCTTTAATATCCTTTTTGCTATGAATCCTTCTTCTAGGCTATACTTGACTTGGCTTTTCTTTTTCTTTTTCTTTTTTTTTTTTTTTTTTTTTTTTTTTTTTTTTTTTTTTTTTTTTTTTTTTTTTTGGTACTGGGGATGATTGAACCCAGGGTCATTCTACCTCCGGGCTACACCCCCAGCCCTATTTTTTATTCTTTATTTTGAAACAGAGTCTCACTAAGTTGCGGAGGACCTCACTAAGTAGCTGAGGCTCGCTGAGAACTTGGATCCTCTGCTTTTGGTCTCCCAAGTACTGGGATTACAAGCGTGCACCACCATGCCTGGCTTGATTTACCTTTGAAAATTCCTTACCTTTCACCTGTGAGATGGTCTTTTCCTTAAAAGTTTTCTTTGACACCCAATTAATATTTCTGTCTTATAGTATACTCTTAAATTACATTTGGATATCTGAATTCAGGAATTAAATTTTATCTATTGCATCCTGGTCCCTGTTTATAGTCAAAACCTAGCCAGGGTATCATGGCACATACCTATAATCTCAGTACTTGGACTGACGAGGAGATCGCAGGTTAAAATTCAGCTTCAGCAATTTAGCAAGATCCTTAGCAGCTTAGCAAGACACTGTTTAAAAATAAAAATAAATCTGGGTATGGTGGCGCATGCTTGTAATCCCAGTACTTGGGAGGCTGAGACGGGAGGAACTGGGTTCATGGCCAGCCTCAGCTACCCAGTGAGCTACCTAGTAAGGCCCTGTGCAACTTAGTGAGACCCTTTTTAAAAATAAAGAATTAAAAAATAGGACTGGGGGTATAGCTCAGGGGGTAGAATGCCCCTGGGTTCAATCCCTAGTACCACAAAAAATAAAAAAATAAAAATGAAAAGGGCTATGAAAATAAAATAGGATTGGGTATGCAGCTCAGAGATAAAATGTCCCTGAACTTAATCCCCAGTACCACACACACACACACAAATGTGGTCCATATATGTAATGAAATACTATTCAACCATAAAAGGATGAAATCCTAGCATTTGAAAATGAAAGGGTATGTATCTTAGAGGCAGAATATCCCAGTACCAAAAAAATCCCCAGTACCAAAAAATAAATAAATAAAATAAAATATATTTCACTCTATTTTTAAATTTTTAAATTCAGTTTACTTTTATATGATACATAAAAATATAAAACTATATATATTAATTTGCCCCATTTGCATTATTTGTCCTATTACTATTATTAATAGGGTAATGTGAAGTTTTGACGCATATATAATGATTAAATTGGGCTAAATATATCTATCTCCTTAAACATTTATCATTTCGTTAGGGTGAAAACTTTCAATATACTCTTTTTTCCTAGCTACTTGAGCACTACAGTTCATTGTTATCTGTGCAACAGTACTCAGAATTTCTTGCTCCTGTCTAGCTGTAACTTAACAACAATCAATCAACCTCTCTGTATGCCTCTGTCCCTCCTCCTCTCTCTGGCCTCTGGCAACCACCATTGTATTCTCAACTTCTATGAGATCATTTTTTTTTTTCTATTTTGGTACTGGGAAATAGAACCCAGGAACATCCTACCTCTGTGTGGCACCTTCAGCCCTTTTTATTTTTAATTTTGAAACAAGGTCTTGCTAAAAATCTGAGGTTCTTGATTAAGTTGCTGAGACTGGCCTTGAACCTGTGATCTTTATATCTTAGCCTCCCAAGTACTGGGATTACAGGTGTGTCCCACTGCACCTGGCTAAGAACAACTTTTTTAGATTCCACATATAAGTGAGATCATGTAGTACTTGTATTCCTGTGCCTGGCTTATTTTACTTAACATAATGATCTCTAGTCTGTCCAGATTGTCTCAAATGCTAGGATTTCATCCTTTTATGGTTGAATAGTATTTCATTACATATATGGACCACATTTGTGTGTGTGTGTGTGGTACTGGGGATTAAGTTCAGGGACATTTTATCTCTGAGCTGCATACCCAATCCTATTTTATTTTCATTTTTGTTAGATTGATAAGTCTTACTACTATCTAAGACTGTCCTTGAGCCTTTGATCCTCCTGTCTCAGCCTCCCAAGTACTAGGATTATAGGCATGCATCACCATGCCCAGCTGGACCATATTTTTAAAAACTCATCAGCTGATGAATATGTAGGTTATTTCCATTTGTTGGTTATTGTGAATAGTGCTGCAAATAGACATGAGGTACAGATATCAAAATGTATATATTTGATTCAAAATGAATATTGCATATTGTCCTTCTGACTTGTATGAAATCAATGGCTTTATTCAACTATTTACCTACTTTGAAATGAAGGTGATGTTAGTGTTTAGAGAAATAAAATACTTCTAGCTTGATAAATTTCCATTTACAAGATACAGTTTTCAAAAGCCCCATAATAATGGTGAAAGTAGTTCGGTTGCGGTTCTAAACAGAAAATATTCTGGATTCTTTCAGACTTTTTATTTTTAATCACTAAGGATGAAAAAAAAAACAAAAACAAAAACAAATGAAAGTAATTTCCTTGTTATTCAAAAGTTCTTTTGATCATGTAGTTTACTTCTCTTACCTGAGATAGAAATGTGTTTTTAATTCCTAAAATATGCATGTTTAAGCATATTGATTGTCACTATACTTGAAAACGAGAAACAAGACCATAGATGCTTGGGAAGGATGCATCATGAAATTGTGATGTAATTTAAAATGCACTCTATCTAATAAGGTGTGATATAGGATGGTTTTACTTATATAATCCAATAGAATAATTATAATATTGAGTAGAGACATATCAGTAGTAGTTATCAAAATGCCTTCCCATTGAAAGTTGTAACTTTGATCTCCACCTTCTACCTCTGAGATTCACATGTCTTCTCTCCCCAAGCAAATGAGTCCTTCTCCTTCCATCAGCGTATCTCTCTCCTTCTTACATTTCTAGGCTTTCTTTCTTTCTCTCTTTTTTTCTTTTCTTGATAGTTTAAAAGAGAGTAGCTATTTCTTTGTATTTTATTTTGCCTCCATTTATAACTCTCTGAGCTTACTGTTGCACAAATTACCTACTGTGATATGTATGTATTTGTTCATGCCTTATCAGTTTAACCTGAGGGTGGTTATTTATGCCAATTTGTCATTTTTATATTTGAAGCTCTGTTCTCTAAATACCGTTGGGTGATAGAGAGAGTTTAATGATTTTTATGGAATGCCTACCAGAGGACTTCATACAAACATAGTCTCAATAAATATGTTTTTGATGCTGAGATAGCCAGAGAGCTGATGGTCTGTTTGGTTTTTCTTAATTAGATGTTTTTAAATGCTCACCGGGTGCATTTTCAGCTCACTCATCTCCTTTGCACAAACAAGGACACTAGCTAAGCACCTTCCTGATCAGAGAGAAGATGCATGCCCTGCCAACACTGGCCAGACAAGCAGCCTAACCACAAAGGGAGGGGATACCTTTGAAGAGAGGAAACTAAGGGGGGTAGGGGGTTGAGGCCTGAGATGGAAGGATCACAGGTTCGAGGCCAGCCCCAGCAACTTAGCAAGACCCTCAGCAACTTAAGGACACCTTGTTTCAAAGTAAAAAAAAAAAAAAAAATTAAAAGGAGTGGAGATGTAGCTTGGAGGTAGAATGCCCCTGGGTTCTATCCCCACTACAAATATATATAATCAGCCCTCAGCCCCCTGCCCCCCCCCCCCGAAAGAGGAAGCTCAATGCTTAGGCCTAGAAGATGAGTTACCCTGGGAACAGGTTGGCCCTGAATGGCCAGGCTCACTGCAGGTCCCATGTTCACCTGATGTGTGGACACACAACAGATCTAGGTGAGCTATAAATCCCCAAGGCACCAGTTCTTCCATGTCAGTGAAAAGGAAATGATCCCAATAGCCGGCCGTCATCTGAATACTTCCACATGGATGCCACACAAGCACTCCTAGTACTACTTGTCTAAAACTGAGTGGCTCAACTTTTCCCTTGAACATGCACTTTTTCTTATACTCTCTCCCACCACATCCAATGAGTCACCAGGCCTCAGGATTTCACCTCCTCGCTTACTTTTGTTCTGCTCCTTCTCCTCTCTGACTACACAGCTCAGCCAAGGTTGTGCTCTTATTATCCTCCCTCGGCTATTGCAATATTGCATTTTTTTTTGTCTCTAATATGGAACCTCCTCTTGCTACCCAAGGACTAATTTTTTTCTAAAATAAACATCTAATGATGTCATGTCTTTATTCAAAGCTCTTCTAGCCTCTTCACTCCCTGCCTCCAGGATATAATTTTTACTCTCCATATCCTCACCATCTGGCCCCTGCCTTTTTCTCTAGTTTATCTCCTGCCTCTACCCACCTTGCATTTCACAGTTCAAAAATACGGAATACTGTCGTCCCCTCCCTGGTTCTGCTTTCCCTTGGCTCGGAACTTCCCTTTCTTCTTTTCAACCTGCTAATCTCAAGTCCTATGTTATCTGATCTATGAAGATTGTCATTTCCTCAAAGAAAATGGGCATCTAGTCACCCATGCCCTTAACCTTCCTTTTATTTTGAAACTTGTTATAAAACTGTGGAGCAATTCCAACTTGCATAGTTAGTTCCCTAGTCCACAAAATAGATATTCCCCTGGATTTATGCAGTGCACAGCACAGAGAGTGGAGGTGTCTGTGGAGGCCGGTTCTGACTGTGTGCATGGCTGCCTCGCTGATAGATTACAGTCTTAAAAAAAAACAAGACTATACCCTTAATTATTTTAATCTACAGTAGCTGACAGGTTTCCTATAAATGCATATCTCACTCTTTATCTATCTATTCATCCGTCCATCCATCCATCCATCCATCCACACACATGAATACACAAGAACTCCTCCTAAAGTTTCTTTTTAGTTTCTCTTAGGAAATATAGATGCAAAAATAGAGGTGTATATTCAAATTTCAACTCAATTCAATCCAATTGGATTGAATCAAGTCCAAATTAATAAACCAATTAAACCTCTCAATGATTTTATGGCTTAAAGTTGGAGCCATGGAAAGTTGTGTTAGAATTTATAATAAAATTCAATTTTCATTTCTTTAAAAAATTTAGTTAATTTTACTTTTTACATTCATACCAAAATTGAGCAGAAAGTACAGACCTCCCGTATACCACCTCCCCCAACTCCTTTCATTATCAGCGTTTGATACAGCGTTTGGTACATTTGCTACAATTGGTGAACCCACATTCATACATCATTGTTTTCTTGTCTTCCAAGGTGTGTAGTATGCTTTAGGGTTTACTTCTAGTTTTTGGATATAAAATGTGTACCAAAGCTCATGTGTTAGGAAATACAGCCAGGATCAGAGGTAGAACATGGTTGGAGGAGGTATGTCACTGAGTGGGGGGAGGGGGGGTAGCCTCAGGGACTGGATCTGTCCCTGGTTTTTCTCCTCTCCTCTCCTCTCCTCTCCTCTCCTCTCCTCTCC
>PVLC010021043.1:0-28473 GCA_004027655.1 Graphiurus murinus
AAATGTTCTTACCAGGAAGACATGATAAATGTAGGAAGTGGTGAATATACTATTTGTCCTGATCTGGTCATTCATTATGCAATATATGCATGTATTGAAACATCACACCGTACCCCATAAACATGTACAATTATGTGTCAATTAAAGATAAAATAAGCTGGGCCTGGTGGCTCATTGCTATAATTCTAGTACTTGGGAGATTAAGACAGAATGATCACAGGTTCAAGGGCAGCCTCTGCAACTTAGGGAGATCCTTTTTCCAAATAAAAAATAAAAAGGGCTGGGGGTGGGTAGTTCAGTGGTAGAATTTTCCTGGTACCACAAAATAAAATATAATAAAACAAAACAAAAAAAGAACATCTGTAAAAATCATCATCATCATTGTTATTATCAATACAACAAATATTTATGGAGCATATAGAATGCAGAAGGTGCTAAATGTTTTACATGTATTCATCTATTTAAGCTTCACAAAATGCTGAAACTCAGAAGTCAAAATCAAGCAGGGCATGTGAGTGTACACTTGTCATCCCAGTACTTGGGAGGCTGAGATAGGAGGATCTGGGTTCGCAGCCAGCCTCAGTTACTTAGTGAGGCCCTCCGCAACATAGTGAGACCCTGTTTCAAAATAAAGAATTAAAAATAGGATTAGGGGTGTAGCTCAGAGGTAGAATGCCTCTTGGTTCAATCCCCAGTACTGCAAAAAGAAGAAGAAGAAGAAGAAGAAGAAGAAGAAGAGGAGGAGGAGGAGGAGGAGGAGGTCATAATCAATAATCAGGTGTCAATAATCTTGACTTTGTGCTTACACCTAAAAGGAAAAGCCGGAATGGTAGTCAGGTGACCTCATGGGAACGGGACTGGAGTTGTGGGGTCTCTTCTTTGGCAGCCTGTGGCTTGATGGCCATGGTCTCTGAGCTCTGCCATTGCTATAATTCATTGCTCTTAGCTTTGAGTCTTTTGAACTTGCTCCTGCCAACCAACCTCCTCACTTTCATTTTTATTATTATTATTTTTGGTACTAGAGATTAAAACCCACAGATGTTCTACCTCCATGCTACACTCTTAGCCCTTTTTATTTTTTACTTTGAAACAGGATCCCACAAAGTGGCTGAGCATCTTCCTAAGTTGCTGAGGCTGGCCTTCAACCTGTGATCCTCCTGTCTCAGATTCCCAAGCACTGGGGTTACAGGTGTGTGCCACCATACACAGCTAACTGCCTCTCCTTCTAATCTGCTAATCTCGTGGTATCTACTAATTCAAAGCTTGATCATGGTCACTGCCTCTCCTGACTGCTCGGAGCCATTGCCACCAGCATTCTCTCAGGCCTCTTTCTTTCCTCTTCTGTTCTCACACACCTGCCTGATTGGACCTGCAACACATCTGAGCTCCAGCATGATTGGTTTGTTGTAGTCAGTCTCCATCATCTCTATTTCTGTGCAGCTTTTACTCTGCACCGCCTCTTGGCTTCTGGTCACCTATATATCTGTGATACTTTGAGCACGTGTCCACCTTTCCCCAATCTAGTGTGGCCTATAGATGAAGCCACGTGGTAGCAGCAGCATAGCTCCTGAATAAAGAACTACCTGGAGGTCAGGGGTATTCAGAGGGCCTTCCAGGTGTGGCTGATGGCAAGAGGCATGAGACCACCAGCACCAGAGGAGACCTGATGAAGATCCCACCAGAAGCCCCTAAAAACCAGCAGTGAATGTAAAGATGATGGTCAGATTGGGCTTTGCTTCCTTTTCCCATGGGCTTCATGTCTCTTGGAATCAGGGATTCTAGAAAAGTGGAAGTGTGTTTGAAGCACACACTTGTCTTCCCCTATCCCAAGGGGAAGTGCAAGGGAAGAAGGTGCAAGGGAAGTGCAAGGGAAGTGCAAGGGAAGTGCAAGGGAAGTGCAAGGGAAGAAGGTCCTGGGGACACACTCAGCAAAGGGTATCTAAATCCTGGTTATTTCTCATGTCCTAAATTGGATCTTGAAAACTATGTTGGGCTCCATGTTAAAAAATGGGTGGATAAGCTGGGCATGATGGTGCACACTTGTAATCCCAGTACTTGGGAGGCTGAGACAAGAGGATCAACAACTCAGGGAGACTCTGTTTCAAAATAAAATATGGCCGAATGTATAGCGTAGAGATAGAATGCCTCTGGGTTCAATCAAACAAACAAAAAAGCAGGCGGATAAGGTGACAGGCTTTGTTTTTCCTTCGTAAACTTTTAAAATTAAAGAATAACATAGATAAAGACAAGTGCACAAATCATAAGTGAATTCAATGAATTTTTACAATTAAATACATCTGTGTAACCACTGGGCAAATCAAGATATCCAACAGGAAGATTTTCTTTCTTTCTTTTTTTTTTCTGTTGTGATACTGGGGATTTAACCCAGGGACATTCTCCCTCTGATCTGAGATATACCCCTAGTCCTTTTTATTTTTGTTTAGAAACAGGGTCTCACTAGGTTGCTGGAAATCTCACTACATTGCTCAGGCTGGGTGCAATCCTGCAATCCTCCTGTTTCAGCCTCCTCCAGGTACTGGGATTACAGGAGTGCACCACTACACTCAACAGGGGGCTCTCCTAGGGACTCTGGAAGTGCTCATTACCATTCTATACTTCATAGTTCATGGAATCACAGAAGACACTTTTGAAACAACTGGGCTAGCTTCAGCATTTTTGCATAAACTAACCCCCAGAGTGATCGAGTGTCATGTGCAAGGTCGTGCAGCTAGAGAGCATCTAATTTGGGGTTTGCTTCTTTTTTCTAAGACATTAGGCAGTTTTTTCCATTGCTTAACTAAGCCAATGCCTGTGACTAGAACACCCCCCCCCCATTTCTATTTATTTGACCTACATGACACATTATTTTTTCTTTTCTTATTATGTGCTCACTTCACAATCAAATCATTTAGGACCATGAGTTTCCCTAGGGTCTCTGCAGTGCATGGAAAGACAGCTCTCCACTCTTGTCCATAGCAAGCATCAGCCTATATTAATGTGACACACATCATTGGAGTGCGGGGTCAGTGCCCCATAGGGTATCCTCCGCCACCTTCCCCACTCCCATTAGCATTCTGGGAAAGTGAAACTTATTCCATCAGCTTCTCATGGCAGTGATGACTAGGGCCACCAAGAATGGCTTTCACCTTCATGATAGAGAGCTGGGCTGAAAAGCAGCTGCCCAGCCCAGGGGTCCATTTCCCCAACCCCCAAGAGTGGCCACCAGAACACTGGTAATTACCAGAGGAATGTGAATAGAAATACTTTTGCATCTCTGAACTACTGTGTTTAAGTAGTAAGAGTGCCCCCCACCCCTTTTTGGTACTAGAGATTGAACCCAAGGGCATTCCAAATCCGAGCTACATTCCCAGCTCTTTTTATTTTCATTTTGAAACAGGCTCTCACTAAGTTGCTAAGGCTGGCCTTGAGCCTGAGATCCTCTTGTCCTTGCCTTCCTAATACTGGGATTAAAGGCATGTACCACCGTACCCAGCTGCAAGAGTGCATTTTGCATGACCTCTTTCTTCACCCACTGACTCTGAGGGCCCTGAGCAAGATGGAAAGAGCTTGAGCCTCTGAGCTGGGGGCAGTGGAACACTACCGCTAAGCAAGAGCCCGGGCACTGCACTTGTGGGTTAATCTACTGAGATTCTAGTGTTGCCGTAACTAATGCAGTTCCAGCAGGGATAGAAGAGGGGATCAAAACATTTTCAAAGGCTCTTTTTTAAACCATGCTTTTGCTTTTTGCAGCAGTCAAAAGTCATGCCAATCAGAATCCCCTATTTGTACAGGAAGTATAGTTCCTAGATATTATATGCAGAAAGATAATGTACTGACCTTTTATAAATAATAAAATATTTCCTGATGTTATGTACCCATTTCACAATTATTTTTAGGGATTCTTCCAGTAGCGAGGGAAGCTTGGTCCTCATAGAACAAGGAAAACCCTGATCTCAGCTTGGCACTGTCACACTTCTTTATTTGCTAAGACATTGGAGCATCGCCTTTATCTGTGATACAATTTTTATCAACAGAAATGCAAATTTCTCTTTTGGAAAACTTGTCAATAAAGAAAGTGGCCTTTATTCATCATGTTCCCTGACTCATTTAAACAGGACAAGTTTTTCTATAAGGGGAACTTTAAAAAAAGAATATGTAAAATGTGACTAGGGAACATCTTTTATAACACTGGTATTGGGAAAGAGTAAAAAGAGTAATAATAAATAGCAATGAGAGCACTGTCTTATCAAAAGTTTTCATGTTGCATAGTCACAGTGGGGGCACCAAGAGAATGGTTGCTGGTCCCAGGCTGCCTGAGTTCAAATCCTGTACACGTACATGTGCATGTGCAGGTCAAGTGACCTTGGACAAGTTATTTAATTTTTTGATGCCTCCATATCTCTATCTGTAAAATGGAAACCACCCTATGTATCATTCAGTATTTTGACATAAAGATGGTAAAAGGATGCCTAACACATAGGAAGTCCTCAATAAATGTCAACTATTGTGATTACAGTGCTCTGAGGCCATGATGTGTTTGTGGGATATATAGATTTAGGTCAGATAACCTAAAAACTGTCTTACTGGGTCAGATCTGGAATCCTTTAGTTTCTCCACAGAATGCTAAAAAGTTACCCCTAGGAGCAGGGAGAGCTGCTGACACCAAGTCCAAGTTGCATTAGTAACACACGTGTTTAAGAAATTAGTTAATGAGCTGGGCGTGGTAGGTCACACGTGTAATCTCAGTGCTTGGGAGGCTGAGACAGGAGGATCACAGGTTCAAAGCCAGCCTCAGCAACTTAGCAAGACCCTCAGAAACTTAGTGAGACTCTGTTTCAAAATAAAAATAAAAAAATCTAGGGGTGTAGCTCAGAGGTAGAATGCCCCTGGGTTCAATCCCCAGTACCACTCACACACACACACACACACACACACACACACACACACAAATGTGGGCTGCACATAATGATCCCTTCCAAAGAGCACAATAGGGAAAAGGAAGAACTTCACAGTGAAAAAAAGCTGACAAACACTACTTTGAC
Source organism: Graphiurus murinus (assembly GCA_004027655.1). Classification (NCBI taxonomy): domain Eukaryota; kingdom Metazoa; phylum Chordata; class Mammalia; order Rodentia; family Gliridae; genus Graphiurus; species Graphiurus murinus. Next base: position 5,043 of record PVLC010021043.1, read on the forward strand.
CAAGTGACCAAGGCCAATTATCCATGGTCCTAAATCAGGTTGATGGTGTACACCTCTGATATGATAAAAATAACACTTGACCTCTTTGATCTTCTCCCCAAAACTCATCACTCCAGTCTACCCATGAGGAAAACACTAGTCAAATTGCAATAAAGGGATGGCTTCCAACATACTTAGCAATACTCTTTGAAACTATCAAGATCACCAAAACTGTCAAAACCAAGGAAAGTCTGAAAAATGGTTACAGCAAAGAGGAGCCTCGGAAGATATAACTAAGTATGATGTGCTATCCTGATATCAAGAAACAATGACATTAAGTAAAAGCTAAATAAATCTGAATAAACAATGGACATTAGTTAATGCAACCATATATTGATAATCTATTCACTGTAACAAATGTATAATAGGGACAACTCTGTATAGGGAAAATGAAAACTCTTCTATTGGCTAAATTTTTCTGTAACCCTGAAAATATTCTAAAAATAAAGCACAGTTGATTGTCATTGTTAGTATTAGTTATAGTCTGTAAAGTCACCAAGAGCCAGGTGTGGTGGTGCACGCTTGTAATCCCAGTACTTAGGAGGCTGAGACAGGAGAATCACAGGTTTGAGGGCAGCCTCAACAACTTTGCAAGGTCCTCAGGGACTTAGCAAGATTCTGTTTCAAAATAAAAAAATAATATAGGACTGAAGATGTAGTTCAGTGGTAGAATGCCCCTGAGTTCAGTCCCTAGTAACACAAGAACACTGATTTGATGAATACTGAGTTATTACCTCTAGCTGGAGCCTCTGCTCACAACATTTTTGGATTAGTAAATAACCTTATTTTCTATGTGTTTCTGTTAAAAGATACCTTATTTCATACCCATCGTCGAACTCATTGCTAACAGCTATACCCTCTGCCTGGAGGAAGCTTAACTAACACAATATTTTCTCCATAAGGCACATGGCAGCCACCTTGTACTTAGGGATACTAGATAGAACTACATAACTTGCTTGGAAGGGCATTTTATTTTATTATTTTATTTTATTTTTTGTGGTATTGAAGATTGAACCCAGGGGCCATTCTACATCTAGGCTACACCTTGAGGGAATTTTAAATGGTGAAATCACCAACGAATCACTAAATTGACCATGAGAAGTGGTTTATACTTGTTTATGCCCTGAGAGCTAAAACAAGAAGAGTGTCATCTGTCACCTGAATGAGTGCATTGGGCAATTCAACTTTTCAACGGCTCTGTACGTGTACAGGCTCACAAATGACCATATTGATTTAGGGATTATAAATAAATGTAAGCAAGTAGGCAAATTCACAAATACAGAATCTGTGACTAATAAGCATCATCTATGTTAATTTTGAAAAGCCTTTGGGTATGTTCCATGATAAACCTACGGTCTTTCCATAATCATCTATAAACCTCTCACTCTTGAGTTTGCCTAATAGTCTAAAATTTATTTACTTATCTATTTAATCTGTTTCTCAATCTATTTAGCCTATTCCTGTGCCATGCAATATGGTAGGCATTGAGCCACATGTGGTTATTGGTACTTAAAAAGTGATGCTGACACATACCTGTAATCCTAGTACTTGGGAAGCTGAGATGGGGATTGCAAGTTTGAGACCAGCCCTGGCAATTTAGCAAGATGCTCAGCAGCTTAGTGAGACCTTGTTTCAAAATAAAAAACAAAAAAGGTTTTGGGGGGGCAGGTGTAGCTCGGAGATAGAACACACCTGGGTTCAATCCCCAAGATCACACACACACACAAAAATGCAGTTGGTCCAAATTGAAATGTGGTGTAAAGATAAACATGGGATTTTGAAGGCTTTACAAATAAAGAATTTAAACTGTCTCATCAATACTTTTATATTGATTGTATATTGAAATTAAAATATTTTAATGTAATTAGTTAAATAAAGTGTAATATTAAAGTTAATTTTACTTGTTTCTTTTTACTTTCATAATGTGGTTACAGGAAATGTGTGTGTGTGTGTGTGTGTGTATGCGTGTGTATATGTGTTTATTACTGGGGATTAAATCTACGGACATTCTACCTGCAAGCTATACTTTCAGCCTGATTTTATTTTTTGTTTTGAAACAGAGTCTTTCTGGATTGCTGAAAGTCTCACTACATTGCTGAGACTGGTCTCAAACCTATGATTCTCTTATCTCAGACTCTCAAGTACTGAGATTACAGGTATGCACCACATGCTCAACTAGCTATGAGAAATTCTGAAACTTATACATGTGGCTTGCATTTTACTTCTGTTGGACAGTGCCAGGCTTTACCATCTCAGGGAAATATGAATTCTATGAAAATATTAGTAGCATGGGAAGAATGTAGGACTAAAGTATCATTTTTATCTTTAGTGGGAACATCAAACCCCCTTCTTTTAGGAAGCTAAGGTGCAAGCAGGTAAGGGTCCTTATCCAAGTTCACTTAATTGTTGGCAGAACAGGACTCAAACTGCAGTCTACTGTGTTCCAGTCCAATTTCTTTCTCCTTAATCTTGCCTCCTACATACCCCTACCCACCAGTGAATAAAATCCCACAACAAATAAAGTCCCACAGCAAAGCAGGGTATAGTGGCTTATGCCTGTAATACCAGTACTTGAGAGGCTGAGATAGGAGAATCACAGGTTCAAAGCCAGCCTCAGCAATTTAGTAAGACCCTCAGTAGCTTAGCTAGACTGTTTCAAAACAAATTTTTTTTAAAAAGGGCTAGGGGCGTAACAAAGATAGAATGTCCCTGTGTTCAATCCCCAACATAAGGAAAAAGAAGAAAGAGAGAGAGAGAAAAAGAAAGAAAGAAAAAAGAAAGAAAGAAAGAAAGAAAGGAAGAAAGAAAGAAAGAAAGAAAGAAAGAAAGAAAGAAAGAAAGAAAGAAAGAAAGAGCGAGCTTGGCTGCTCCTGAATTTAAAAAGACTTTTTTGTGAAATCTTGCTAGATTTCTGGAAGTAGGGCTGCCAGACTTTGCAAATGAAAAAAATACAAGATTCCCTGTGAAAATGTGCATTTCAGATAAGCAATGAATAACATTTCAATGGAAGTATGTCTCAAATATTTCATGGGATACACTTAACACCAACAAATTATTCCTTGTTTATGTGAAATGCAAATATAACTGGGCATCCAAGTTTTTATCAAAAGTATGTCCCACGCAATATTTGGGGGCACACTTCTACTAAAACAAAATTGTTGTTTATCTGAAATGCAAATTTAACTGGTGTCCTATATTTAATCTGGCAATGCTGCCATGAAGCCTTTGAGGAAAGAACCGTTTTGCTGATTTCTCCCAGGAACTAAGCTCTCTGTGCTTCTCCAAGGAGGAGCCCAAACTAGTGAGTCATTCATCAGCTCCATAATAAAAAAAAATGGAATCTCCAGACTTGCCTTCCCATCTGCAGGCTCTCTCGGCCGTCAATGCTATCTTTCTAAACAGTTCACTTCCCTGGGAATCAAGCTGCAGATCGCAACAGTCCCTCCCAACCTTTATAATCAATTTGAGTTGGGCAAGGTGCCAGCTGAGAAAAAAAAATGCACAGAACCAACTCTTGTAACTATGGAGATAAGACAGAGGAAAGGAAAAACCCAAGGAAACAGACAAGCTTTCCTCTTCTTTACAGAAGCCCTTTGAAATGGAACAGGCGGTAATCGGTTACAAAGGTAGAAATGTGCCAGCCATTTCCCGGCCCTGTATGCTTATGGAAGAGAGCAAGGAAGGCGAAAGTGAACCGACTTTGACCTTTCATGATGTTTTTCCTTCGTAACGATTATGTTGTGGTATACTAAGGGGGAGGGGTGGAAGTAGTTCTGCATACACGCAGAAGAGGGATATAGGCAATGAGGGGTTCATCGCCTGGAGAGAATTTTAAAACAATAATAAAACTGACTAAAAGTCGCTCTGCTTTTTATTACCCTGATGTTCTGGCAATTCTAAACAATGTCATTGATAAAATACTCCTCCCACTGCATGCACACCCCTTCCCAGACCCCAGGCTTTTCTGTTAAGCAATGCCATCAAGCTTTTTTAAAAAGAAGAAAAAAAAAACCCTGCTTTATGGGGCTTCTCTTTTTTGTTATTTTTGGAGGTCGGTAAGAGGTAGAAATCAGGAGAGATGAGCTAGATGGTGATGGGATGCTTAAGCAATCAAAATGAGATTTATGAGTTCCAATGAGTGGAAATTTCCCTCTTGTCCATGACTGTGTTTTAAGGTTTCCAAGGAAGGAAAGGTAATATTATAGTAAAAGAAGCACTGGAACCAGAGTCCAAAGACCTGGGTTCACAGTGTGGCTTTGTAGTCCTGTAAGTGTATACGTCCTATCTGAGGCTCTGTTTCCTCCCCTGTCAAATAGGTGCTTTAACCACTCTCATGCCTGTTTACCTCACTTGGTTTTCTTATGCAGCTGTGATAAAACATACAGAAGAGTTTTTCAAACTGGAAGATGCTTCACAGATGTAAAGCATAATTTATTTTAACAGGGAACAAAATAACAGCAGCTTAAACAAGATGGAAGATCCAGTTAGGTAAAAGTGCAAGTTTGTTGGCAGTTGGTAGAAATAAGATAACTTTCGCTTCAGAGGTCATTGCCTCATCATCCCATAGAGTTATCTTCCTTATCTTGAAGATTGAAATTGAAGCACCACCTACTACAGCCTCATTCTTATCCACAAGATGAGGACACAGTAAGTGGAGGATGAACAGTTTCCTTTAAGAGAATGAACCAGACACTCACTATACATATCACTCCTATTCTCTTCTCATTGGTTAAAACGTAGTCACATGGTCTCTCATTGCCGCCACAGATGCTGGGAAATGTAGTCTCTAGCTGGACAGCCATATGCGCAGCTAAAACATGAAGGTTCTATTGCTAAAAGTCGAGAATGCATGTGATGTGATAAAATACAGTTCTGCAAGTTTTTGTCTTTATTTTTCAAGCTCCTGGATAAAAAGTTGCTTGTGTCATGGTTCTAGGAAATGAAACAAGATGAAAACTCCATTTTCCCAATGTGGCTGATGAATATGGGGCACATATCCATGTAAATCATCCTGACTTAAATGAGGAATACATTTCCAGAGCAGTAGATTTCAAAGCATTTTTATCTGAGGCCTCCATGGGACTGTTCCCAGGAGACCTTGTCAATACGAATTTGGACAGGTCACATACGTGCAGCCCTATGTCTCTTAGGGATCGGGCTCAAATCCCAGGAGAAACATGGAAACGAGGCCACCTTGCCATTCTGGTTCTATCCAGGCACTCAGCAAGCTCATAACTGAAAAAGTGGTACATCATCTGGTTAGTGGCTTCTCATCCTCGAGGCCTTGTGTCACTGCCTCCATAATTAAACACAGACCATTAACTATAACCCACTGCACCCACATCAATTATGCCAGTTTGGATAACAGCCACAGAAACCCATCTTTTCTGTCTTCTGCCTCTCTGGAAATGATGCTGGTTGTAGCACCCAGGTAGAATCAGAACTGCTTTGGCTTTTATAAGATGTCAAATTAGCAAGGCTGTTATAATGTGGCAGAACAGAATCTTTGTTCTTCCATATGCTGATTAAAAGGTAATTTAACCTCTTTCAAAGGTGGTCTAGCCAATCCCCAGCAGTATTGACACTGTGTTAATGAGAAATTTCTCTCTAGAGTGATAAATTAGCCCTTTGAGACTAGTATGCAAACCCATCTTTACTAGATGGCTCAGGCTTAAAGGGCAAACTTGGTTTCATCACCTTCTGCCCCCCTCCCCGCCCCACCATGAAATCTACGTGGCCTGATGCAGCCTGTCTGAAATCCTGGATCTGAACAGACTAAAATGCACACTTGTAGCCTGCTCAGTAATGCCAACTGTTCCAGAACCTTCTGTTTTGTCACGTGTGCTAGGCCATGTTGACAATAGCTTAGCAGCAACAGAGCTGCTTATTCCACTTCATTTCTTAGAGATAAAAATCTCCGTTCACAGGAGAAAGGAGAGAACAAAGCTAGAGTCTCACTTTGCAGGAGGAGTTTTAGCATTCACTTAATCCAACATTTCCAATTCTTGTATGGGTAAACTGAGGCACAGGGAGGTGAAATACTTTGTCCAGAGAGGCAGGAAGCTTAAGCAGCAGAGACGAATTCATTTCTCAGACAATAGTGTCACTTGTTTACCTCCTCTCCCTATCCTACCAAACTAACTACTAGCTACACACCAGTTGACCCATCACCTAGAGATACTCATTCTAGCCCTTGGTTTTCTTTTCAGGTGAAGAAAGTACTTATTTTACTCAAGAATAGGAATGTGGCTTCCTCTAGTGCAACACACTGCATATCTTTATTTTGGATAAAGCACCCACCCCCATCTTGCCAGGTTGGTGGGAAATTCAGCCCTAGACATTTTGGGGCCTTTCTTTTCCCAAACTCTCTGGAGTGTGCCAAGGATCTGAGTTTCAGGTGGTGTTAAGACATCAGGGCTGCCTCTCGATCTTGGGCAGTCCAGAGTATCACTGATATGTCACAGAGCCAGCCCACAGTTTCCTTTCAGCCCTTCAGGTACTGCAAGGCTATTGGCTAGGCTGGGAGCTGAGGAAGCCCTGCATTCTGGGAGCTCTGTTTTAGTCTATCTTCCCTCCTTCAGTTCAGCTGTCTGAAATTCACTTCCTGTCCTAGAACTGTCAGGATGCAGAACATTAGGTACCTGTGGCCCTCAGACTTACCTCTCTTGTCCCCAGCTGGAGGAATTTCTTCTTAGTCTCAGGGAAACCTTTCTTATTTTCCTTATAAGTATCCTCTCTCTTACCTCACACTCTCTAAAACACCCTTACAATTCTTGGAGAGGCTGTGGCTTTTCGGAAACAAAAGCCAGGGAGGAAAATGTAGGTGGCTTCTACTCTTTGTTCAACTCCAAACCTTTGCATGGCAAGAAAGCAGAATGGACAAAGAAAAGGCAAAATACAGGGAGGAGAAAGAAATTCTTTCTCAAAAAATTACACAGCAGTCCCCCCTTATGTGGTTTTGCTTTTCATGATTTTAGTTAATTGCAGTCAACAGCAGTAAGGAAATATTACATAGGAAGTTCCAGAAATAAACTATTCATAAGTTTAAATTGCATGCCTGCCATTCTGAGTAGCATGATGAAATATCACACCATCTCATTCCATCTCGCCTGGGAGGTAAATCATCTCTTCTAACATACCCACACGGTATACACTATCAGGCTGTTAGTCACCTAGTAGTTGTCTCAGTTATCAGATCGACTGTTGCAGTATCACAATGCATGGCTATATGGTTTGGTACTCGCATAGGTGTCAAGCATCCATTGGGGGTCTCTTGGAACACATCCCTCACCGGTATGTTCTTTACTGCACAAAGTGACTTAAAGTCCCATGAAAGGAAGAACAACACAAATTCCAATTCAGTTTTCCTGAGAAAAGAACACTAGGGAAAGATTGTCCCAGTTTCATTGTGCAAGAGCATGAAAATCACAGTCATTTATTTGTAATGAGAGAGGCCACTAAGTGACCTCAAAATGTAGCAATGGCCACCCTGGCACTTTGGTCTTCCTCGCCATTTGATTGTTTCTTAACTTCTTGCTGCTGGCTACAGATTCCACCATTCCTCTGTAGAAGGTCCTCACTGACTTATTTTCCCAATCCAGCAAACAAATAGTTGTCTTCATTTTCTTTGATCCTCTTCGAAACTTTTTGGAAAATGGTTGATAATAGTGGATCTTACTGGTTCTTCCTTTACTGTGCGCATTGCCTTGCTGGATTTTCTTCCTTTCATTTCCAGTGATCAAAGGCATTCTAGAGAGCTGAACTTGGCCACCTTCTCTCCTGTCTCTTTTCTACCGTTCTCCTTAATTTAATCCACTCCTATAATTTTCATTGTCTTTGAATCTATTTCTCTAGCCCACTCAGTTTTGTGAAATCTAGGCCCAGAACCCCAACTGCATTTTGGTTGCTTCCCTCTAGATGTGCCATCAGTACTTCCAACTTGCTGTGTTCAAAACTAACTCCTCTTTCTTCCCTAAACCATCTTCTCTTGATTCTGTTTCTAATTCCTTTGCTCCATTAATGCATCATCATTCTATTTTTATTTTATTTATTTATTTTTTTGGTGGTAGTGGAGATTAAACCTGGGGCATTCTTCCTCTGAGCTACATCCCCAATTCTGTTTTATTTTATATTTTCTATGAAATAGGGCCTCACTAATTTGCTGGGGGCTTCAATGAATTGCTGAGGCTGGCCTTGAACCTATGATCCTCCTGTCTCAGCCTCCCAAGTATTGGAATTATAGGCATGTGCCACCATATATAATTCATTCTTCCAAACTTTTAATCCATCTTTGCCTCCCCTTTCCCCATTGTTTTTATATCTAATACTAATAACTAATACTATGTTAATAAATAATAACTAATACTATGTTCTCATTGGGATATTACAGGTAAATGAGAGATACAGAATAATGTGGAACTATCCCCTATTTCCTGTATAATGCAATATATTAAACATAATTATCACTTCAGCCTTTGTTTTCCGTAATATCTTGTGTACACACACACAAACACACACACACACACGTTTTTGTGTAAAAGTTATAGAATTTATTTTGTCAGTATGTATGAATATTTTCATATACCATTAAAGTTTTTTTAAAACAGTAATTCTTTTTGTAACCGTGTGTGTGTGTGTGTGTGTGTGTGTGTGTGTGTGTGTTACTGGGGATTGAACCCAGAGGCATTCTACTGAGAAAACTCTTAGCTCTTTTCTATTTTTTATTTCGAGAGACAGTGTTTTCCTAAATTGCTGAGGGTCTTGCTAAATTGCTAAGGCTGGCCTTGAACTTGTGATCCTCCTGTCTCAGTATTTCAAGTACTAGGATTGCAGGCATGAGCCACCATGCTTGCCTAGAGTAATTACTAAATTTTAAGTGAGTATCAGAATTATCTGAGGATATTTGTTAACAATATGTTTCCTTCCACTCTCCTCCAGAGACTCTGATTCAGTATTCTGGGGAGGCCTCAGGGACCAGTATGCATAACCAGCACTCCAGAGAATTCTAATGCATGAGGTTTTCAAATTCTAGTTTAAGAAACACTGTTGGAACAGCACAATTTTCAAGAATTGCCTTCTTTTTCTTTGTTTACATTTACTATAATTTAGTTACCAATCCCCACTGACATATAGGCTGCTTTCCAATTTTTTTAATGTTATTATTAGTTCTGTGCTGACTTTACTTCTAGTCTCTCTTTACCACTCCTCCACCCACCCACACATACAAATTTTCTTAGTAAATTCCTAGAAGTAGAATTTCTGGGTTTAAAGCATATGCAAAGTAATAATGTAAGCCAGGCGTGGTAGCATATGTCTGTATTCCCAGTACTTAAGAGGCTGACACAGGAGGATTATAGGTTCGAGGACAGCTTCAGTAATGCAGTGAGACCCTCAGCAACCTCCTGACATCCTATTTCAAAAACCAAAGAGATAAAAAGGGCATGGGGGTGTAGCTCAGAGGTATAATATTATGCCCCTGGATTCAATCACCAGTACCACAAAAGAAAAATTATAATATAGACTTGTGATACATTATATATTATATGTTTGATTATATAATTATGCAACATATTAATATGTAATATATTAACACAATGTATTATATGTACAGTATATTATGTTATAATGTTATATACCAGTTTATGCATGATATATTAATATATAACAAATAACCTAATACTATTAATAAGTTTGTACATGCTAGGTGGAGTTTTATTTTATCCCTTGCACAAGATTTATATCCATGTTAATTTTATCTGGTTACATTTCACTCATGGCTTCCAGGGTAGCGATATTTTTGTATCCCTAGTTTCCATTAAAATTATTTGCTTTTAGCCGGGCGTGGTGGTGCACGCTTGTAATCCCAGCATTCGGGAGGCTGAGACCGGAGAATCCGGGTTCGCGGCCAGCCTCAGCTTCCTAGTGAGGCACTCCACAACTTAGTGAGACTCGGTTTCAAAATAAAGAATAAAAAATAGGGGCTGGGGTGGAGCTCGGAGGTAGACCGCCCCTGAGTTCAATCCCTAGTACCGAAAAAAGAAAAATTATTTGCTTGTTTTTCTAACCTCCTTCCTATTTGATGTAGGGAAGAAGCAACATTGATAAGAGAAAATGTGAAGGAGTGAACCTTTGGGGATAACACAATGGAGTCGTAGAGAATCTAGAGAACTTTCAGACTAAATCACTGACATTTGCTATAGTAGAGAAGTACACTGTACTCCTTTGGTGGGACAGGCACACATGTCAATGGGCATGGATACATGGAGAGATACATAATTGTTCCCATACTAGGTGAGTCCCACCTGATTCTGTTTGGCAAGTGCAGGCCCCAAGCACAGTATTTGGCACTTTATTTTCTAGATTCTGACTAAAGTGACTTTTTTGTCTGAGAATCCGGTCAGTTTTGCTTAAGCTCTCGGTCTTGAGCTTGTCAAGTCTTCTTTGTTTACCTTTTGAAAACGAGAATAATGATTCTCCACTTTCAGACTTTGGACATTGGTCCATATGTCAATGATTTAGTCTGTAAGCTCTCTCCATTCTCTAAGAGTCCATACTGTTGGCCCCAGAGGTTCATCTTTCAAATTTTCTCATATTTTATCAATGTTGCCTCTATCCTATTCTCTACAAAGGTGACTCTCCTTGATGGAAAAGGCAGTGAAATGGGCAACACATATTTCCTTCTTGTAATACTCTTTAGAGTAGGAATTGCTCATTTATCCTTATATTGAACTTGTGGGCATCTCAGAGAAAGGCAGAGAGACTTGTTGCAAAAAGAACACAACTCTAGTTAGCTATACATTTGGTAAATAAATATTATTATCTCCCAATATCTAATATTTTATATGACTACAAATGATGAAAGGTGTGAAATTTTCAAATATGTAATTCAAAGTCAAGATAAGGTCAATTTTATGCTTGAAAGAGATCTGTGGCAGATATTCTATGGCTACTGGATATCTACATATTATGCAATATTTTGAATCTTATATGATCTTTTAAGTCCAAATAATTTTAGTCATAGTTGTTATTATTGTTATTGTAGGTGTTTAAATAATGTTTTATTCTTAAATGCTGTACATTCCATTTTTAGGTCAAGTTTTTTCAGCTTTGTATGAAAAAAAACGATATTAATAACCCCGCCCCCCCCAAACCTTATACACTGGTCTTTTGAGTAAGATTCCTCAATCTTTTATCTGTACATATATCTTCAAGGAAGTGAAGAACATTTGAGGTGAGCATCACCTGGGCACCTAGGGGATCTGAAAATCTTGGGATATGAAATATAGTCACTAGACCCTTATTCCTCCCTAGACTATTGACAAGTTTCCATCACAGCTTGCCTGGTCTTTGTGTGAATTAGTAATATACCCCCCTCTTGGGACATCTGCTCTACATTAGGTAGAAGGGCATAGATTTCAGCCTCCACCCCCAGGCCCTGTTATGGTTTGAGTCTGGAATGTCCCCTAGATGCTCATGTGTTAAGAGCATGTCCCCAATGCATCAAGGCTCAGAGGTGGGACATGGCTGGAGGAGATGGGTCATTGGGGGAAAGGCCTTGGGGACTTTCTATGTTCCCAATCCCCCTCCTCTCTCTCTTCTTCCAGCCATCATAACTGAGAGTGGCTTTTCTCCAACATGTGCCCTGCCTCTGTGGTTTCTGCTTTGAAGGTGGCCAACTGTAGACTGATACTCTGAAACCATGAGTCAAATAAACCTTTCCTCCTGTCAGTTGTGCCTGTCAGTCATGGCAATGAAAAAGCAGACTAAGACAGGCTCTCTTCACCAAGTACCCTTGTGAGGGGCTCAGTCTGTACAATCCTGAAGAGTCAAATTGGTGGTGGTCCCTCTGGCATAGGAGGGAGAGATCAGAGAGAAGAGCTGGAAGGCACTTTGCAGAAGGTTCAGCACAAAGTGAAGAGGCTGGGAGGTGAGAAAGGGAAAGAAACAGAGGAGTGATGGAAGTTGCTGACAGTGTTAATGATGGTAGCAATAATAACAATCTCTAATATCGATTGAACCTTTAAGTGTCCGACAGCCTGCTAAATGCTTCACATGTGTGAACACATTTATTCTCCTAACAATTCTGAAAGATGAGTACTATTATTCTCCCCATCTTGTAGACAGAAGCTAAGAAGCATGCCAAGCATCACAACGCTATTAAATAGTATAAGCAGGATTTGGACCAGCCCATCCGATGTTCCCTCTTGAGAATGTAAAGTACTCACCACAGAGCACTTGATTTGCCACATTTTCATTACATTTCCAGTGTGTATGCAACACAGGTGTGCACACACACACACACAATGATCAGGAAGAGAACTGCCACTGCCATTGCCTTTACTATGTGTACATAAATGAGTTGGCCTCAGGAGCCTCTCCTTATGCTTATTTGGAAACAGTATTTTGATGAGATGGATATTTAGGTAGTGTTCGTATTAGGTAACCAAGTGATTCTGCCTTACAGGGTACTTCTTCAGTTTTAGCAGCAAAAATCTCAAGGCCAGGGAAACTCCTCTTTCCTGGGTCGTCAGAAGAGTTGGTCACACTACTATCCTAGTATCAAGAACCAACGATATGTTTTGTAATTTCTTCTCACTGAATACACAAGGGGGCATTGTAACCACTGAACCATGCATTCCTCAAGCATTTATTGAGTGCCTAACCAGAGGTGTTATTACTGCCCAAAAACCTAGCACTGAGGATGGTATGGGGTGATAGTAACATGAGAAACCTTCTATGACCCCAAGAGAAAGAATAAGATATGTATTTAAAGGAGCAAACGCTCGCCTTGCACTTACTACATGTTCAACACTGTAAATGAGCACCTTTACCTGTTTACTCACTTATTTCTCATAACCATGCTAGGAGACAGCTGCTGTTATTGTCATTCCCATTTTAAAGAAATATAAGCAAAAGAGTTAAGTCCATTCTCGGCCTGACGTCACACAGCTGGAAATGGTACAAAGCAGGGTTTGAACCCAGGTAGATCCTCATTGCTCCAAATTCCATGCCTTAAACTACTATGCTATACTAGGCTGAAAGAGAAGGGCCTAGACCCCATCAAAAACTCTGCATGGCCTCAGCCTCGCTGGCCCTGCTTAGAGCTCCTTCTCTAGCCCAGTGGATCTCAGACTTCGTGGCACATTAAAATCACCTGGAGGGTTTAAAAATAATACAGATCAGCTGGGAGTGGTGGGGCATGCCTGTAATCCTGGTACTTGGGAGGCTGAGACAGGAGGATTGCATATTCGAAGCCAGCCTCAGCAATTTAGCAAGGCCCTCAGCAACTCAGGGAGACCCTGTTTCAAAATGAAAACTAAAATAAGGCTGGCAGTATAGCTTGGAGTTAGAATGCCCCTGAGTATAATCCCCAGCCCCTCCCACATAATCAAGATAGATGATAGATAGATAGATAGATAGATAGATAGATAGATAGATAGATGGATGGATGGATGGGACGGGACGGACGGACGGACAGACAGACAGATATTCTAAGAGCCCCCACTTGCAGAAGCTTTTATTTAATTGAGTTACTTTGTCTTTGGCCTGAGAGAATCTAATGTGTAGCTGGGTCTGAGAACAGAGACAACTAGATTATCCTCCTTTGGCAAGCTGGGCTACCGAGTCCTCTCATCCAGCACTTCTCGAGTGTTAATGGTACCTCCATCAGCTGAGGATCTGATTTAAGTGTAGATTCTGATCCAGTAGGTTTGATGATGGGGGGACCTGAGATTTAACATTTCTAACAAACTCCCAGGCAATGCTGAGGCACACTCATGGTTCATTAGCCACACTTCAAGTAGCAAGGAACTTTTATACATTGATTGGTGTGTTGTAACTAGCCATCATAGTGATATTTGAAATGAGACAAACATACGTGCACATGGCACTTCTTTCCGTGTCCTACTCTGCTCCCTCCTTAAGAATTTTGATCCAATATGTGATCCTTAGACCAGAAACCTCAGCATCCCCTGCTCGTTAGGAATGCAGACTCCGCAGACTCCGGGGGCCCCATTCTATACCTAGGAGAGCAGAATCTACATTTTAATGCTCAACTGAGTTTGAGAAGTTGCTCAAAGCCTGAGCTCCCCCACAGGTGCTGGGAGTGAATTATAGACGTGCTAAGGTATTGTCTTCTCTCTTCTCTTAGGAACTTGGACAGCGACTTCCAGGATCTAGCTGCAAGCTGCCTCGCTGACCCCGTGTATGCAAATATTATAAGTGTCACTGCTGGCCATCATGGAGAAAATGTTAGGAAGTCCTAGTCTAATAAAGTCTTGTCCTGCTTCCCCCCATCAGGCCCCCAGCAAACCTTTGCTCACCCTGTTTCTCCCACCTGGTAGGCCTTTGGTTAGACTTCCCCATTTCCAGAAGGTCAAGCTCATGTTCTAATTCCTCCTCCATGGAAACATTTCCATTTCCACATGGCCATTTAACCCAATGGACATTTGTTTCATATAACAAACATGTATAAACCATGAACATTTAAATCCTACTTTACTGGTCAGAAAACCTGAGGCACAGAGCAGTGGGTTAAGTCGCTCAAGGTCACACAACTGATCAGTGGCAGTGGCAAGATCCAAAACCAAGTAATCTGGCTTCAGAATCACTACACTGAACCACAACACTACGATTTTTCTCACTAGTGTGGGCCTTAGTGAGGAATTCAGAAACAATGAAGAGTATGGACAGTGAAGGAAGATGACGTATTAGTTTCATGTCGTTGCCATAACAAAGTATTACAAAATGAGGAGCTTAAAACCACAAAAATATATCCAGGTGCATACCTGTAATCCCAGCACTTGGGAGGCTGAGACAGGAGGATTGCAGGGTTGAGGTCAGACAGAGCCATGCTGCTCCCTCTGAAGGCTCTAGGGAAAAAAATCATTCTTTGCTCCTGAGGGTTTCCAGCAATCCTTGAACTCCCTTGGATTGTAGTTCCATCACTCCAATATCTGCCCTGTTATCTCATAACCTTTTCTGTGTGTGTCCCTGTCTTTTTCTATCCTTATAAAAAGGACAGAAGTCATCAGATCAGGGCCCACCCTCATCTAAGTATGGTCTCATCTTAACTAATTATAACTGCAATGTTCCTATTTCCAAATAAAGGCACATTTCAAGGTGATAGGTGGTTACAAACTTTTGTGGGGGGAGAAGGGGAAGACACTGCTTAACCCAGTCCATAAGAGCACAGAAATTGTTTCAGGGAAACAAGTGTCTCTCCAATATGCTCAGCTATACACTCTTTTGAAATGCTGCTGAGACCTTGAGACCTTATGACAGACACCTCCTAGTTTCAGCAGAGGAGCAAGCCAGGGAGCAGGTATAAGTTTCAATCAACGAACTGCAATTTCTTCAGCTCCAAAATAGCCTCATTTCCCACTTCTACCCAGTGTTCAACATCTGCTAGTGCTTGCAGCTTCTCCCGAGAAAAATCAATCAGATTGATTTTATGTGTACAATAGGTGCAATCAGACCTGCCACTTCGGAACATTTTGCAGGCAGCAGGAACAAAGGAGGACTGTTCCCTGGTGGAGCGGTCATGGTGTCTGGGCCACTGGACAGTGGGGAAGCAGCTTAGGCTCAGCAGGAGCAGCCCATTGTATACAGGATGGCAGCGAGACCTCTGGGGAGAACAACTTGGATGTCCACACTTCTGCATGAAAGATCTAAGCTGTCTCTTGGATAAGGCAAGAAGGCATCTTGTCACTGCTACTCCAAGGTCGTGACATGGCTAGCCCAAGCTAAGATCAAGTGAAGCCAAGTGCAGAGGAAAGTTCCATCTGCAGAAGAACGGAAGAAATCCATGCCCAAATCCTAGCAAGGGGGCCAGGCCGTGCCACTGTTCCAGGCACCACAGCTAGTGGTCTCTGAAAGAGACAGAAGAACAATAGTTACAGTTGCTGGGACTGATAAAGCGAGTGGAAAAATTGAGAATTCCAGTGACAAAAAATGTGACCAAAGTGGGAAAAAATGACCTTGAGGACTCTCCATGTTTAGACAGCGGCACAAATGTGGAAGTTACTTCTGAGGACGAGTGGTGGCATTATGTTTCCCTGGCAGGTCCTGAGGATAGATGGGAATTCAGACTGTTCTAAATCAACCCATTCTCTTTCTATATGCCTGCTATCACCCAAAAAGGATAATGGAGGGATTGATGGCCAGATTGTCAAAAAACATTTCAGTTCCAGTTGTTACAGCCAAAGATCTATATGGAAAAGAAAAATCCAAACTTCTTGATCTGTGCAGCTCAGTGAAACCATCGACTCTGAATTCTCAGAGGCCATCTAAGCCCAGAAGAATAATCAGATGGCCTTTCAGAACACAGGCCAGATGCAGAAAGCATGGATCACTGACAAACTGTCTTGAAGCCATGCAGCATATGTGAAGAAAGACCAGGAGATGGGACTATTATTCATGGAAGGACAGGTCGCCTTGTCACTTGTTTTCACTGTGCTGGAAGATTAAAGAAGCCTGGGGCTTTCTGCCTTCTTTGCAAGAGGATTCAGCTGCTTATTAAGGCTTTTATGGCCTAGCTGAATCGGCAAGTTGCAGAGAAATGATAACCAGGGCCAGGTCAGGGATAAAATTGTCACTATTGAGCATCTCCACTCAGGATGACCCACTGTGTCCATTTAGTTACTCATGCAAATGTCTGTGGAGGGAAGTTTTCCCTTCTAAATTCATGTAAATTTGAGCACAATTCTCTAGAACTAGATTATCAATTTGAGGGTTCTGTTTGCATGAAACTTTATTTATTTATTTATTTATTTATTTATTTATTTATTTATTTATTTATTTATTTATTTATGGTTTGGGTGGCACTAGAGATTGAGCCCAGAGGCATTCTACCTCTGAGCTACACCCTCAGCCCGATTTTTATTTATTATTTGGAAACAGAGTCTCACTAAGTTGCGGAAGGCCTCACTAAGTTGCTGAGGCTGACTTTGAACCTGCCATCCTCCTGTCTCAGTCTCCCAAATACTGGGATTACACCATGCCTGGCTCATGAAAACTTATTCTAATCACTGTATTCTTCATCCAAAACAGAGGTCCTAAGTGGGAGTGATTACAAAGACTAGCAAAAATGTACTCATTCACTAAATTATAAGAAGAATAAATAACCTTTTCCCTGGTGGATATTATTTCCCACCCTTCTTTCCTACTCTAGTAGAGAAGGTTATTAAGCATAAAAATCCTCAGCAGCAATGATGAAAACACTAAATTGAACAATAAAAGAACATAAATAACTTGGTGTGTCTTAGATCACTTTACCTTATAGTCAAGCTGCATGGTCATGAGAAACCAAAAGGAAAAGGAAAAATCTTAAAAAAAAAAAAAACAAAAGATGTGTTTTATGTATGCCTAGAACAATGGTTATCAAACATTTTTGTGAATGTACCTCTAAAATAATTTTGAGATACTGTGCACGGTGTGTGTGTGTCTGTGCGTGTGCGTGTGCGTGCGCATGCACAATCACTGGGAATTTGAACTAAGGGGAATTCTACCTCTGAGCTATACCCCTAGGCCTTTTTTCTTTTGCAACAGAGTCTCTTAGTTTGCTGAGGCTGGCCTCAAACCCGTGCACAGCAGTATACTCTTTGGTACATAAAAAAAAAATTGATGTCTGCCAGGCATAGTGGTACACACATGCAATCCCAATACTTGGGAGGCTGAGATAGGAGGATCACAGGTTTGAAAACAGCCTCAGCAATTGAGTGAGGCACTCAGCAACTTAGTGAGATCATGTCTCAAAATAAAAAAATAAAAAGGGCTGGGGGTGTCACTCAGAAGCAGACTGCCTCTGGGTTCAATCCCCAGTATCAAAAAAACCTGAGGTATAATTAACATGAATTAGACAGACTGTAAAGGTTCCTTTCCTATGAGTTGCAGACATCTGAGTAGCCACCATTCAAAATAAGCTATAGAACATTTCCACACCCCAATCATGCCCTCCTGCCTCTTTCTAGGCCATTCTCCATGCAGTTCCAGACTCTCACTCTAGATTAGTTTTTCTTTTGCACATCTTTAAGTTCATATCTAAGTTTTAAAAAGACACTGGGCTACTTACAAAGGAAAAAAATGATTCACCCAGTTTTCCAGTTTTTTTTTTTTTGTAAGGAATGATTAAAAGTGAACATTGGGATCACCTTACGTATTGCTTGTAGTTTGCTACATACAGAATTTTACTTAAAGTTGTTTAGTTCTTACCGTTTGGGCCCAAGTATTTGCTGAATCTTTTTTGTGCTCCTTGATTATTTTGTGCTGAATTAAATAACCTTATCGGGGTGGTAAAAACATTGGTAATCATGGGTTCGGTGCTCAGAATGAGCCAACCAGGTCAACATTACCCTTTCTAGAAAGCTGCCAAGGGAGGGGGTAGGAAAATGTGCTCCCTGCTGCATTTGTCTCTTCCCTTGACATTTGTGATAGGCTGGCTGCCTTGCACCACTGGAAACCCGTCCATGAATGGGATATTTTATCTCCCAGTTAGACTGAGGTGCAATGATAAAGGAACAGAAATTGGAACCGGAACACCTGGGTAGGAGACACAATTCTGCCATTATTGTGATATCAGGGACAGATTCCTCAAACTCTCAGAGCCTCTGTAGCCTCTGTTAAATGGGACTGAAACCTACCTTGCTGGGATGCTGTGAGGAAAATAGAAGGTAAGAAGAGTGGAGATAACTTTGTAAAATGTCAAGTTCTTCTCAGTGGGATTTTGCTATTCCTTTATTTTTTATTTATTTATTTATTTTTTGCGGTACTGGGGATTGAACTCAGAGGCATCCTACCTCCGAGCTACACGCCCAGCCCTATTTTTTATTCTTTATTTTGAAACCGAGTCTCACTAAGTTGCGGAGTGCCTCACTAGATAGCTGAGGCTGGCCTCGAACCCAGATCCTCCGGTCTCAGCCTCCCAAATGCTGGGATTACAAGCGTGCGCCACCACGCCCGGCTCTGCTATTCCTTTAAACAGAGACATTACTTGTTTAATTCATTGTTGTATCTTGAACACCTGGAAGAACCCACATAGTAGATGTTCCATAAATATTTGTTGATGGACAGAATGAATGAACGGATAAATTAAACAAATGAAATTGCCTTGATTTCTCCTATAATCTCAACTACCATATGCAATTAGTCCTATAAATTTTGACTCATCCAGCACTTAGGGGGGCTGAGACAGGAGGATCACAGGTTCGGGGCCAGCCTCAGCAACTTAGTGAGGCCCTCCACAACTTAGTGAGACCCTGTTTCAAAATAAAAAATAAATTAGGGCTGGAGATGCAGCTCAGAGGTGGAATGCCCCTAGGTTCAATCCCCAGTGCAAACAAATAAGCAATTTTGACTCAGATCTCAGATCTCAGATCTGATCCCATAACTGCATTCTACTGCTTGCTTCTTGCCTGGGCCATTGCAAAAATCCTAAGTGTCCTAACAGTTAGGATTCCCACTACCAGGTATCTTTCACACCACAATCAGGATCTTTCTAAATGGACACCAGTTTCTATTGCACCCCTGCTTAAAACCCAGCCATGATACTACAGGGTTACCAGGATTGCATTTGGGCCCCTGCCTCCCTCTCCAGGCTCATCTCCTGGCACGCTTCATGCAACCATTGCCCAAGGAAGAGGGAACAAGCAGGGTCCCCCGCACTCATCAGCATGTGCCATGACTCCAGATTTTTGCACAGGCTATTTCTTCTGCAAAACTCATGTTCTATCCTTCAGAAAGCCTCCTCTGGTCTCTGCCTCTCCATTCTGATTTAGAGTTCCCTCCTCTATGTTCATAAAGCTCCCTGTATACTCCTCCTCCACCAAAGCACTTAAATGGCACAGACTATTTAGTGATGACAAGCATTTTTTTAACTTTAATTTATTTGTATTTCTTATTTTTATGCTTTCATCAGTGCATTAAAGTCTCACATGATAGTGTAAATCATGTTGACAGTGACATACATGCATACAGCACTTGGTGCCCCCCTTCTCGCCTCCCCATTTCCCCCCTTCCCAATACAGAGTACTGGGATTGATATTGGTATATTCACATATGTCCACATAGTTGATGGTAGTATTTCCACTAATCAACCTCAGTCTCCCCCCCCTTCTTTTACTTCTTACTCTTACTAAAACCACATTTTTGTTCTCAACTTCATAATTTATATAAGTGTGAAAATGTTTGACACAGCTCTCAGGATAACTGCAAATGTGATTAAGGATAGAAATAAGATGTTCCAAGCTGGGCGTGGTGGCACACACTTGTAATCCCAGCACTTGGAAGGCTGAGACCAGAGGATCCGGTTTGCAGCCAGCCTCAGCTACCTAGTGAGGCAACCACAACTTAGTGAGACCCTGTTTCAAAATAAAAAAAATAAAAAATAGGGCTGGGGGTGTAGCTCGGAGATAGAATGCCCCTGAGTTCAATCCCCAGTACTGCAAAAAAAAAAAAAAAAAAGATGTTCCAGAGAAATAGGTGACTATGGAGAGGTGTCTATGTGGTATTACTTAACTCTCCTTAATCACCTATTTCTCTGGAACATCTCATTTTACATACAGATCTTCAAATTAATAAAGGATACAAATGTGTGGATTTCTCCTTTGTAAATGGAATGTAGCTTGTTTCTTGTACCTTATGTAGAGTAAGCAGAAGTAAAATATATATATTCATATGTGGTGTGTGTTGAGAATTTGCAAATTTAAAATTTATAATTTGCTCACAGTTCTGGAGATTTTAATCAATGTTAGAGTAGCTTCCCAGCAGGAGCCTGGGCTATAGTCCTCAGGGCAGTACATTTGTAAACTTAAACCAGGCATGGTGGCACACACCTGTAATCCCAGTATTTGGGAGGCTGAGACAGGAGGACTGCAGGTTTGAAGCCAGCCTCAGCAACTTTGCAAGCCTTTAAGCAACCTTTCAAATAAAAAAATAAAATAGGGCTAGGGATATAGTCTGGAGGTAGCATACCCCTGAGTTTCATCCCCAGTACCACACACACACACACACACACACACACAGAGAAACACTGTCCCCCAGACCTGACATGCAGTAGATAAAGTGGCCATGTTGAAGGTGAGACTTGGTTGCCAAGGCCATGGTTAAGGACAATGTTTTCCCAAGTGGCTGTGCAGCTTTTCCTCTCTGCTCTGCTGTTCTGAGCTGACATCAGCCCTCTCTCTCTCTCTCCTCTCTCTCTCCTCACACCAGCCCCCCCCCTCCCCCTCTCTCTACTCCCCATCATGATACTCTGAGGACCTACAGCCTGGCTTCTGCTTGGAAGGCTATCTAGCATGGACTGAAATCTCCAAAACCATGAGCAATGAAATCTTTCTTCCTTAAGTTTTGTGTGTGTCAGGTGTTTGGGTCATAGCAATGTGTTGACTGAAATAGGGGTCTTTGCATGGAAAATAATGAGAAAGATGGCCCGTTATTATTTGAGCTTTTGCCTGCTGCTCCGAGGGTAAAGAAATCTTATTTCAAGGGTGTTTTAAAACAAACTCACTTGCAAATCATGATGACAATTGCTGGCATTAGTAAAAGACTTACCATGTAATAGGTATTGTTCTAACTGCTTGACCTTAGTTCTCTGTACGATAACTCCAGGATCTTTGTGCTATTCTCATCCCTTCTGTTTTCAAGATGAGGAAGCTGATGCACAAGGAGGCTAAAAAGATTACCCAGGAGCCAGGCGTGGTGGCGCAAGCTTGTAATCCCAGCATTCGGGAGGCTGAGACCGGAGGATCCGGGTTCGCGGCCAGCCTCAGCTACCTAGTGAGGCACTCCACAACTTAGTGAGACTCGGTTTCAAAATAAAGAATAAAAAATAGGGCTGGAGGTATAGCTCGGAGGTAGAATGCCCTGAGTTCAATCCCCAGTACCGCAAAAAAAAAAAAAAAAAAAAGCTTACCCAGGTCACATAGCTCTGGATTCAAATCCAAGGAGCCTGGCTTTTGAGCCAGTGTCCCTGACCACTGCACATACTACCCCTTGCCCAGTCTTGTGTTTTCCATACAGGCCAGTGAACTTGTCAGACCATAGGTTCAGATATTGGTTCAGAAAAGAAGGTCAGTGCTGGTTCAGTGAACCGTGAATTTCTAAAAGAGGCAGGGAGTGGGTTGGGGAAGCCGGATCCAGCAGCTGGGTCCCACCCCTGCACTATCCTCCTGGTGACACAATGGAAATGCCACAGAAGTACAGCCCCCAGATAGTTTGCACCTTGGAACCATGGGAATTTATTTAGTTCACTGGGTGACATTTATCTGAACTCTAAAATTATCTTTGTGGTTTGGACTTGCATTTTAAAATTTTTATTATTTTAATGTACATCCCAACTGAAAGAATAATTTGAAATGCTTTAAAGCATGGCAGCTTTCATAAAAGCATTTCAGCTCGAGTTTTTCACAACTTAAGGAGGAAGAGAAAAACAAATCTGCAATTTCCCAGTCCTGATCTGTTTTCCTTGATTGAATATGTATAAATGACTTTTTACTTTGTTTCTGAACATGCACAAAGGTAAATGGAGTTGTATGCAGAGCCACATGGCCCTGTCATCCAGCAACAACTATTAACCCATAGTCAGTCTCACCGATTCCCTCCCCCTTCTCTGTAATATCTGGAAGCAAAACCAGACATCATAGACATCATATCATTTCACCCATAAATATTTCAAGACATGTCTGTAAAAGATAAGGATTTTTAAAAAAACATAAAAACAATGCCCTTTGATCATAATTCTCTAGTATCAGCAAATAACTAGTCCATGTTTGTATTTCCATTTGTGTGTGTGTGTGTGTGTGTGTGTGTGTGTGTGTGTGTGTGTGTTTTACTGGGGATTAAACCCAGGGGCATTCTATCTCTGTGCTACACACCCAGCCCTATTTTACTTTGAAACAGGGTCTCACTAAGTTGCTGAGAGTCTTCTTACATTGCTGAGGCTGTCCTTGAACCTGAAATCTTACTGTCTGAGCCTCCCAAATACTAGGATTACAAGCATGCACCACCTAGCTTTCCTCTCCATCAATTATTTTTTTTTAGCATGGATTTTTATACATTTCTTGGGTACAACAGGGTTAATTACACATTTTTGTTGGGTACAAACTAGTACAGGTAAAGACATCCATGCACATATTTCTCATTAACCCTTCCCCAATTCCCACCCACCCTCCCCCTATCTCCTGGTCAGTTTAGTGATTAACTTTGATGTGATCTTGTAAGTACATCATGCTCATTAGGGTGTCCCCCCCTCCTCCCATTACCTTCCATTAAGTCAAATTTTTTGTTCACCTAAGAATTCTCCTTCACCTGGAGTCCCTCTTATGTCCCATTTTCTCCCTAGCTTCCACATATTAGGGAGAGCATTTGATTTTTAACTTTTAGTGACTGACTTATCTCA
>PVLC010021044.1:0-28113 GCA_004027655.1 Graphiurus murinus
TGTTGGAATCCAGGGTAGATTTCTTTCAGTATCCAAACACTTTTTCAGCTTACAAATCTTCTTTCTCTTTTTTTCCCTCTCCTTTGCTTTTTCTTCCTTTTCTTTTCTGTTTTTCTTTTTTAAATTCTAAGATGTCTCACCCATGCTAGGCAAGTGATCTTCTGCTGAGTTGCACCCCCAGTCCTTATTTCCACCCATGCTGAGGCTCAGTGTTAGCTTTAAATTATTATACTTACTAAAGTAATTCTGTTGTGTTCTGAAAAAAGAACACTATTTTTTTCACGGTTGCTAACACAAAGAATATTTGATGTGGAACAGAACTTGAAGCTGGTTATGTTGGAGAGCTGTCTTCATCAGTCCGATAGTAAATACTTGTTGCAGTCTGATGGCTGAGTAAAAACTTGTCTCTGGGGTTCCCCCAATCCCCCTTTATTCTGGGAGGTGACATTTTGTGAGCTTGGAATCTTGCAGATGCAGAACATGGAATTTCCCAGGTCCATTTAGGGACTTTCTTTACACTCATACTGTTAAGTGTCCTCTTTTGAAAAAATGTTAGCTAGATGGCTTGACAGTACTGTCCCCTGCATTTTTCATTTATTTATTTATTTATAATATAAAATTGGTGCATTGTAAACATACATCTTTGTTAAGTACAAGCTGATAAAGGCATATATGCACACATTTCTCATTTAACCCCATCCCCAATTCCTGCCCCACTCCCTCGCCCTCCCTCCTTCTCAAGTTCAGTTTAGTGATTGACCTTGATTTATTTGTAAAAGTACATCGTGTGCATTAGAGTGTCCCCCCAGCTCCCGTCCATCCCCTTCGGTTAAGTTAACTTCTTTGCTTATCGAGGGCCTCTCCTTTTTCATCTGGAGACCCTCTTATGCCCCATCTTCTCCCTAGCATCCGCATATTAGGGAGAACATATGCTTTTTTACTCTTTGTGACTGGCTAATCTCATTTAACATAATGATTTTCAGTTTCATCCATTTCCCTGCAAGTAAAATGATTTTGTTCTTCTCTATGGCTGAGTAAAATTCCATTGTGTACATATCTCATAGTTTTGTAATACATTCATCTGTCGATGGACATCTTGGCTGCTTCCATAGTTTGGCAATTGTGAATTGTGCAGCTATAAACATAGATACACATGTGTCGGTCTGATAGTTTGGTTTCCATTCTTTATGCATTTTTATTACAAATGGCATTGGACCATATTGGCTTTGCAAGATTATTGTTTGTTTGGGGAAGGGGTGTCCGATGTGTATGCACACGTGTGTGTGTGTGTGTGTGTGTGTGTATGTGTATGTGTATGTGTGTGTGTGTGTGTTCTTTCCATCCAGGAGATGGCCATGGGGGATCAGGAGAGCAACTGGAAAAGATGAAGATCCAGAATTATATCCATACATGGAGACTGAACAGTACACTTTTTTTTTTTTTTTTTGCGGTACTGGGGATTGAACTCAGGGGCATTTTACCTCCGAGCTACACCCCCAGCCCTATTTTTTAGTCTTTATTTTGAAACCGAGTCTCACTAAGTTGCGGAGTGCCTCACTAAGTAGCTGAGGCTGGCCTCGAACCCGGATCCTCCAGTCTCAGCCTCCTGAATGCTGGGATTACAAGCATGCGCCACCACGCCCGGCTTCAGTACACTTTTGAATGAGGACTAGATCATGGAAGAAATCAGGGGAGAAATTTTAAAACTTCCCAGAATCAGGTGAAAATGGCTTATTAAAATTTATAGTACAGTATGAAGGTAGTTTTAAGAGGAAAGTTTATAGCATTGTGTGCCTACTTCAAATACAACAAAAAAGAAGGATTCCAAATAAACAACCTAATGATGCATCTCAAGGTCCTAGAAACACAAGAACAAATGAACCCCAAAGCCAGTAGAAGGCAGGAAATAGCTAAAATCAAAGCAGAAATGAATGAAATCAGAATAAAAATAAGCTGGGAGTGGTGGCACATGCTTATAATCCCAGTACTTGGGAGGCTAAGACAGGAGGATCGCAGGTTGTGGCCAGCTTCAGCTACTTAGTGAGGCTCCGCAACTTAATGAGACCCTGTTTCAAAATTAAGAATTAAAAAATAGGGCTGGGGTGTAGTTCAGAGGTAGAATGCCCCGGGTTACATCCTCTAGGTTCAATCCCTAGTAATAATAATAATAATAATAATAATAATAATAATAGTAATAATACAGAGGAAGCCACTCTTGCCTCTTGCACATAAGCAAAGCATGGGGGCCAAACTTATCTAATCTCAGCCCTATGTTTTATTTTTTATTTTGAAACAGGGTCTCACTAAGTTGCAGAGGGCCTCACTAAATTGCTGAGGCTGGCCCACCAAGCTGAGATTCTTCTGTCTCAGCCTCCCAGATACTGAGATTACAGGTGTGCACCACCACACCTGGCTTGATTATCTTTCTGTGCCAAGTATCTCCATCTTTTACGTGCCATGACTTTCACCTAAGCAACACACTCCTGTGGACAAGCCAGACTTGGACCCAGTCATACACAGGAATGAAGCAAATATCTACTTTTTTCAGTGTGATCTTTATTGGAATACTTTAAAAGCACAAAAGTAATGAAGTCAGCCATTTGCAAATACCAAAAACGTGTCATTTAACTGAAAAAATAAATGTGACAATTTTGATTTTAAACATTTGTATTTTTGTATGAAATATTTCAAACATACAGAAAGCAATGGAAATAATATGACAGACATTCATATTCTGACCACCCAGATTTAACAGATGTTAATATTTTTCTGTTTTGGCTTCAGGGTCCTCTTTTATGTCTTAAAGAAAGAATGAAAGAAAGAAAGAAAAAAAAAGAGGCTATAATTGAGCTTCTATCCACACCCTTCCTTCTCCCCTGGAGGCTGAAATTTTGTATATCATTACTGTATACAGATTTGTACTCCTCTGTATGTTTCTACTCATAAACAATTTATATTTACTATTCTGCTTAAATTTGTATTTAAATTGCATCTCACTGTATTTACCCTTTGCACTCTGCTTTTTATGGTCCACATGTGTTGATACACGTTGACACAGTCTACTTAATCAGTCCTTTTATGGAATTCTAACGGGGATAGGACAGCTTATTTATGCGCGCTCCTACCGAGGGATGGTCTTTCTCTTTCAGCGCCCTCATTATTTGATTGTTACAAATAGCGGTGCAACAAACATCCTTGTTCATGTGTGGGAAGTTTTCTTGTCCGTAGTAAAGGAAGTCGACTTTGGAAAGAAAGAATACACGCCAGAGTGGAGATCTACAAGTAGACTCGTGCCGGTGTACTAGGTGTTGCTGAGTGTCTCACAGATGGTTTGTCAAAGCGCCCAACAGGAATAGATGAGATGTCTTTCCCTCATTGTCATTAATGATGAATGTTTTTTCCAGTCTGATGAATTAAAGTAGAACTTCATCATTGGTTTAATTTGCATCCCTTCTTCCTACGTTGCAGGAATATACTCCTATGTTTATTGGCTATTCCCATTTTCTTTTCTGTGAATGTCAAAATATTCACAATTTCCTCGCAGTCTTCTATTGGGTTGTCTTTTTTTCTCCTAGTCGCTTGTAACATAGTCGATATTCTAGTCTCTTATAGGTATACAAGTTCTGTAAATTCCAAATACTTTCTTTCAGTCTATAGTTAGTTTTCAATTTAATTATAAAGTTTTCTTGGTAAGATTAGTTTGCATTTGTATTATTATTATTTTTTGGCGGTACTGGGGATTGAACCCAGGGGCATTCTACCTCTGAGCACCCATCACCCCAGCCCTTTTTTTTATTCTTTATTTTGAAACAAGGTCACACTGAGTTTGCGGAGGCCTCACTAAATAGCTGAGGCTGGCTGTGAACCCAGATGCTCCAGTCTCAGCCTCCCTAGTACTGGGATTACAAGCATGTGCCACCACACCTAGCTCTTATTAAACTTATTTAAACTGTCAATTTTATCAGTCCTTATGAAATATTTCATATTTCTTAATAAAAGCTGTCCAATACTGGTGGCATCTTATGTTTTCTTCTAAATGTTTTAAACTTATTTTATATTAAAATATTAATTTAAATAAAAGTGTGCATGAGCACCCGCAGTTCAGATAAGAATCTATCTTCATGATATCAACACATTTATTTAATAGTCTGTCATATTTGTTCTTTTGTCTAAAGTCATATATATCACATGTCATGTATTCATATATATGCCTGATTTCTTATCAAATTTGTATTTTAACAAACTAGTCTTATGTCAAATAATTCTAAGATGCTCACTTATGCTTTATGTACTTTCCACTTATGCTGTATTTACACAGTACATTTTATAATATGGGACTTAAATTATAATTTCAAACTTTTCCTAGATCCCAATAATATGTATAACTTTTTTTTTAAAGCAAGCAGATGCTATTAATAACTACAAAAATCCCTTATTTTAAAATTACACAATATATAATTGAATGATGTGACACAATACCACTTTCACACTTTTGTTCTTATTAGACCGAATAATATATTTACAGAATTCTTCTGCTCTCCTTGTAATGCAGAAGTGAACACGCTGTGAGAGAACATTTAAAACCCCTTTTTGGCCTTTCTTAATCACTTTTAGTTTAAAATTAGAAGTTAATATGAATAGCTATAGCCAATTAATATTAGCATTAATACTAACAGCATGGTAGCAGAGGTGGTTTTTTTTTTTTTTTGTAGTACTGGGGATTAAACCCAGGGGCACCTCCAAGCTACACCTCTAGTCCTATTTTTTATTCTTTATTTTGAAACAGGGTCTCACTGAGTTACAGAGGGCCTCACTAAGTAGCTGAGGCTGGCCGCGAACCCGGATCCTCCAGTCTGAGCCTCCCAAGTACTGGAGGTAGCGGAGGTTTTGAACTAGTCCTGTGCCATAGACGAGCTAGTTGTGAGAAAGCACATTTCTTCGGGAGCGCTCTGTGATTTTTGTAACACTTGTACAAAATAATTTAAACACAAGTCATCGGGAGAGGCAATATTGTAGGCTCACATTTTGGGAGAGATATTTACAGCTGCCTGAACGTCCCCCGTCCTTTTGCAATAACATGAGACCGAATGACCAGTTCCAGTAAAAGGGAGGTGAGCCAAGAGGAGGCGCATGCGCCTCGGAGCCGCCTGCGGCTGCTGAGAATCGATACCTGGCGCCCAGGGCTTCAAGCTCCTGGTGCCACGTGGTGCAGACTGCAGCTCTGAGACAGGTAAAATCCCGGAGCTGCTCAAGGACGGGTACTGTCCAGTGCACTTCAATTCATAAGGCAGTGGTCTTGAATGTGTTAAGTACCCAGATTTCGAGTTTTATCTACTAACACAGAAGCCCGTGCCCACCCCCAACCAAGGCGAGTCTTATTCAGACTGATGTGAGTGTTGAGGTATGTTAGAAGCTCCGTAAAATCACCAAAAGAATGAAAAAAACATTTCTACTAGGATAAGATACTTAAAATAATCACATTCTGGATGGACCATTTAGATCCTGACTTTCAAAGTGTGGTCCAGCAACCTTGGCATCTCCTGGGTGGGGACTTGCTAGGATGTCAGGTTCTGCCCAGACCTATGCAGCTGCCTTTTAGCAAGGTTCCCAGGGGGGTTGTGCACGCCTCCTGAAGTTTAGACGATCGCCAATAAATGTGACTGCTTCCCAGCCCACTGAATTGGCTTATACAACTGACTCAACAGGCTCCTATGTTTATTCTTTCATTGTGGCCCAGCATGGTCTAATGAGGAAAAAAAAAAAAAAGACAGCCTATATAAGGAAGTTAAATATTTAGCCCAGTCTATGCGAGTTCATTAGTAGTTTAATTTGAGAAGATTTCAGTCACACAGGACGCCCTGCAGTGCCTGCAGGTAAAACTCAAAAGAATTGAGACCATCACTGTGAGAGTTCTAGTTAAATCAGCAACGGGGCTATTTTTGCAATTATCAGTCACATCGTACTCCCTTTGTTATCCAGTTTTATTGACTACATAATTTCCTTTTCTCTCAATTTATATGCTAGGTGGGATTCGGTGATGTATTATGGGTGTAAGAATAGAGATTTCATACACTAATGTTTGTATATCAACTATATATATAATATATACTATATAGATCAGCTTTATAATCAAAACAATTGGTGATTATACTGTTTTCCTATGGCTGTTATAATGACCTTCCACAGATTTGGTTATTTAAAGGAAAATAAATTTAGTTTCTCACATTTGTAGAGATCCAAAGTCCCACTTACTAGGGCTGGGTTGAAGTAAGTGTCTGCGGTGAAGCCTCTTTCCCTCCAGGGGGTCCGGGAAGAGTCTGTCTCTGCCGCCTCCAGCTTCTGGTGGCTGACAGGGTCCTGGGCTCCAGGCTGCACCTCCCTCCGATTCTCCTCTCCCTCTTCACTCTGTTCTTTGTGTCAAAT
The DNA here is from genome assembly GCA_004027655.1 of Graphiurus murinus. NCBI lineage: Eukaryota > Metazoa > Chordata > Mammalia > Rodentia > Gliridae > Graphiurus > Graphiurus murinus. The sequence continues at coordinate 6,424 of PVLC010021044.1, forward strand.
TCCCTTCTGTCTCTCTCCTGTGATACACCTGGTGGCATCCGGGAGCCGATGAGATAACCCAGGACAGTTTCCCCATCTCAAAATCCTCAACTTGATGGCACATCCAAGCCACCGCCTGTACAAGGTATAGGTAATGTACCTTATATATAAGGTAATATTTGCAAGTTCTGGACAATAGGGCGCACATATTCTTGGAGGAGGAGAGTGCATTTTTCAGACTACCACGATAACTTTGTGATGAAGATGAGCGTTCAGTATTGTAGATTTCATTAGAAGTTTTGTTTTTGTTTTTGTTTTTTTTTTGGGGGGCTCATACACCACTCACATTTGAGGATCTATTAATACAGGAATGATATTGGTCATACTTTAATGGTAAATAATTCATTGATGAAATTTGGCACTTGTGGCCATCTATCGCAAAATTAGTGACACACATCAGAGTGTTAGTAGTCACAGAACTTCAAGAGTCACAGGACTTCAGAGCAGAAGGGAACCTCTGAAAACTTTTAAGTCTGGTGATGTTCTTTTATTTAAGATGATGAAAATAAATGTTCATGATGAAAGAAGTGCCATTGTATGGAAAAATGAAATTTCTTCTTCATATCCTCTTCCTGTTCTTTGGAGGAAATCAATGTTAATTTTCATATTTATTTTTTCCTGAAATATTCTGTTTATTCAAGAATATGTATATGTGTGCATATATGCATGCATCTTACTTACATATTCATATATGTGCATATAAATGGAGTTATACTAAATATCCTTCTGTACTATTTACCTTTTTTATTTTATAAGGCTTTTAGCTCAGAAATATAGCACACTAGTTTCCAATATGAGCTCTGGGTAGCCCTAGAATCCACACAGGGGTTTCTGGGGCTATGAAAATTAGATAAAAGTTGATTTTTGCCAAACAATTAAAATACATGTTTCCTGAGGGTCTCCTTTATTATTTTCATCTTTTTCTATGTTTGGGAGTTCCTTACTACACTTTTGTTAAAAATAGGAGCTTTAGTGGCAAGAAAGGCAAGGTAGAAAAAGATAAAAAGAATTGATTGAAAAGGATTCATCTCTTTTAATCCCCTTATTTTATTGCTCAGTAACTGAAGCTGGAATTGGGGAAGGGTTAAATGAGAAGTGTGTGTATGTATGCCTTTTTCAACTTGTACCTAACAAAGATGTATGATTATAGTGTACTGATTAAAAAAATAAATAAAAGGGAAGGGAACTAAAGGACTAACGGGAGCAGCAAGCATGCCTTGCTTTGCCCAGAATCCTACACACAGTACGTAGTTCACATGTATTTTTCAACATTTGATACTTCTTACTGAAACCCTATTTCTTTTATTTTTTTCAGCAATATTCATTTTATTTATTTATTTTTATATTTTGTTTTTTTAATTGGTGCACTGTAATCATACATGTTTGTTAGGTACATGCTAGTAAAGGCATACATGCACACACTTCTCATTTAACCCTTCCCCAATTCCAGCCCCACTCCCTCACCCTGCCTCCTTCTCAGGTTCAGTTTAGTGATTGATGTGTTCATGAAAGTACATCATGTACATTAGGGTGTCCCCCCTCCCTCCCTCACCTTCTGTTAGGTCAAATTCTTTGCTCATCTAAGGTTTCTCCTTCTTCTTCTGGAGTCCCTCTTAATGTCACTTTTTCTCCCTAGCATCCACATATTAGGGAGAGAGCATACAATTTTTTACTTTTTGTGACTTGACTAATCTCACTTAACATAATATTTTCCAGTTCCATCCATTTCCCTACAAGTAACATGATTTTGTTTCTCAAACATGGAAAATACTTGGTCCTATGATCTTTGCTTCAGGATTCTGGAGAAAAAAAAGGGATGGAGACTTTGCTGGAGGGATACGTGGATAAAAGTGGGAAAGTCACACAGGTGGTCACTCATTGAGATTGCTATGGTTTGGAAGTGGTTGGAATGCTCCTTCAAAGTTTCAGTGCTTGAGTCTTGGTCTTCGGTCTGGTCATGTTGAGGGGTATTAGGGGGCTTTAAAAGGTGGAGGCTTTGGAAAGAGGTTAAGTCATTAAAAGTGCCACCCTTGGAAGAAACAAATGTATTCTTATGGGATCCCATTTGGTTCTCACAAGGCTAGCTTGTAATGAAAGGAGCTAGCCTGGCCCTGGAACCCACCAGATCACCAAGTGATCTCTTCCTTTTGCACATGCTTCTGCCACGATGCCATCTGCCATGCATGCAAGGTGTCCAGAGGCTAGATTGATAAGATCACTCAGTCTTCGACATTCAGTCTCCAAAACAGTGAGTTAAATAAACTTCTTTTCTTTGTACATTATGCAGTCTCAGATATTTTATGATAGCAACATGAGACAGGAGGAGTGAAGTCAAGAGGGTCCAATAAGCAGGAAGAAAGTGGCAGTTGAAGAGTCCGGGGCCTTAGGAGAAGACAGAATGCACAAAGGATTGACCCTGGGAGGCAAGGAGGCGGACGGTCAGACATTGAGACCTCAAAGTGGAAAATATGGTGGAGAAAGCAATGTTGAATAAGGAGAAACTTTCAGCTCTGGTTGTGGGTGAGGGTCAATGACGTGGAGAGGTGATGGAGGTCACTGTAAGTGGCCATGTGGGAAACTTGATGTGGATATTAAAGAACTTCATGATACTGTTAGGTGGGATGCAAATTAACACCATCATCTTATGACTGAAGCTTCCATGACTAGAAGGTCAACCGGGGGCTTTGTAGATGACACTGATGCGGGGGGTGCTTAGATATTTAAAGGCACAGAAGTATGACAAATGAAGGAGGCAGCAGATAGAAATAGTCAAGAAAACTATTTACCTCATTGCTTGATTCTATGGTGCTGAGACGTTGGAGCCCTGCTCTCAAGAGAGCTCTGAGGAAGTAGTTTCTGGATGGAGCCAGGGAAAGGAAGAGAAAGAAGATGCGTCGAAATACATTTCAGAGGATGCAACTCGAATTCTGAGAAGGCAGGTAGGCTCAGGGAGGATGATGTCAGTTGAAAATTACAGAGGGATCATTTAACCGTCTGTCCTCAATGAGCAGGGAGACTTATATCCCACACCATGGGAAAGGACAGCAGGGACCTGGGGCATGGGAGGAGTATGTTAGCCTTCAGGTTCAGATGGAATTCCCAGGCAGAGGCGGCCCACTCGATCTGATGCACACAGGCCCAGAAGATGCGGAGGCTGCGCTCAGAGTGTGAGCCCATACCCATGAGCAATGCTGGTTGAAAATCAAGACTAACTATGGGATCTAGGTTGCTACTGAGCTCAGTCTGTTGCGGGGTCATGCAGGTCAACCAAAAGTGGAAAATGCTACAGAAAAATGTGAGTGCAATGCTGTGGGGGTGTGCAGAAGAGATCTTTGACTCTGCCAGGCCCTGCCTGGGAAGATTTTGTGGTGCTGGTGTGCTTGAAGGATGGGTATGATTCAGTTAGAAGTTGGACATGGGGTAGGAGAAGGCAGAATCAAAGAGAAGTTTGGGGGATATAGCACATTTAGGAGGTCTGGGTGGACTGGAGGAAGAGACTGGGGGGAATTCTGTCACAATACAAAGGTCCTTGAATGTAGGCTGCAAGGTTTGGACTAGTCTTCTGGTCTTGAGCCTTTGAGGAGGAAATGGATGAATCTCCCGAAGTAATCTGGGCAGGTGTCAAGTACTAATGAGATCCTGATACCGTGCTTCGCAGACCGTTCTGCTTTTCGGACAGTAGGACCTACATGTTTGCTCTGAGAAATACAAGGTAGAGAAAGGACAACAGAGAAAGGATCAAACTCAGTTTCATAAACGGTGCCCCACCGACCGGTGTCTGGTTGGAATGTACACATTTCAGTGTGAAACATCAGGGCAATCTTCATTTGGAGCATAGCGTTGCTCATGCATTCTCCTGCCATTTCCTGAGAACATCACGGGACAGAGGGTCATACAAATAGGGGATGAAGAGGTGATGTGAACCTTTACCCATCAGGCTATTAACCTGTGGGATTTTTTTTTTCATACTTCTCTTCATTATCTTTAGCATGTGGAAAACCCTCCATTATGCATTATTACAAAGCGACGTGTTGGAGATGTGGCTTTTGATCACAAGTGCCCCCTGGAGAGATAAAAGGGGATGAAAGCCACCTCAGCCTAGAGAAATAAGGTGTCAAGGATCACTCCAGTTGCTTCTGTCAGTCCACTTCAACTGAGTTCTGTGATGGAGTGATAGGAATAGAGATAAAGGGAAATACAGACTCTCCGTGTGGACTTCAGGCTTGTGATCAGAGAGAACACCCAGCAACAGATCTTCACTCATCTTAGAAGTAAATAAAGCAGGGGCCAGGTTGCTAAATTGTTTAATTAATAATCCCCTAAAATGAAGAACCCCAGGAGCATTTTTTATGGTTGTTGACACTAAAATAGGTACAGTTGCTGTAAGTGTTCTGAAATCCAGGAATACACTTCAACATGTCCCTGAGGAATTAGAAAAAAAGTATACCTCAAAACAGCAAGGTATTTAAAGAGGTAATTTTATGTCAATAGATTTATATTGTACTGATTGGTCCTATATCTTACACTTGAACCATTTTCAGAACTCTGAATCCTTTTTGATGTTTTCTTAAATATGGAAATCTCTCTCTTTTTTTTTTTTCCTGGAAATCGTCTTAAATAATCAAAAACAGTGTTAATTTGACAGAATTAACCTCCCCCCCCCCATTTTCTGTGTGTTGTGAATCAGTTTTTTTTTTCCCCTCAAACTATCTGTACTGAGAAGTCAGGCTTTTACATTCCCAGTTCATTGCAAACTCATGCAAAAGAAATCAAGTACCAGGAAAATGGAAGTAAAAGTAAAGGCATATGAAACGCAAGCATCAATTTTTTTATTAGTGGGCTCAACAGACCTGAAATCACTCTGTCAAACTGTTCTAAATGTTTCTGAATGCTCGCTCTCAATTGCAAGAGCTGTCTAGTTGAGGAAGGTAAAAGTTTCAGATGAGCTTCCAGCTCTGAGAAGAATGACCTGTATTTATAAATTCTCCAAGCAAAGAGGTCTTCCATCCAAGCCATGTCCACCCAGACCCTGGAGGAGTGGGGGGTCCACCGCTAGGGCTAAATTTCTGGCGAATAAGATGCCACCTAACTCTACCTTTGTGTAATTTATTGGAAACTTCTTTAATTATTTTAAATGCAAAATAATGAATTTGATAGTTTGAAAATGCCCTTTGATTTCCAAATTTCTTGTTCTAAAATGATTTTTTGTTGACCAGTTTTCAACATGCATTCCAATTTGAGTCCTAAGTACCCCCCTCCCTTTTTACTTGATACTTGGAAATTCTCTCATTGTCCTATTTCAAAAGATTTCTTTTCTTATTGTTCAACAAGAAAAATCTTCTTGCATCTTTTCCTAGACTGCCGAGCTCCATTCTGTTCATTCTTTCAGTGTTACTTTGAATTCCAATATGGTTGCTAAAGGGAAAATGAATAACCTCTTAGATTATTGTTGGTTCATTTAATAAGTGTATAGTCCATTTTCTTATGTGGTAAGTTGAACCTATTAAGTGGCACTAGATCCCCAGTGAATCTCTTGCAAAAATCCTACTTTATTAAGCCATAAAATTGCAATATAATTATAAATTGATTAATACTTGGGCAAGACACTGCAGTTGCGTCAGTACCCTGTAACTTTATTGTGACCTCTAGCCCTAGTTCATATTTACTCGGATTACATGGGAATGTTATAAGAGACAATAAACTTTATTAGTGAAGAAATACGATGCCATTTCTGCCCTCTAATTTACCAGGCTCTCGCTATCGCAGGAAGAAATTATAAAACTTTGACAGCCTTTCTCCTCACCAGGGTCAGTGAATTATTATCCAGTGCTACTCGCTCTCCTCCATGCTGGTAAATTGATTTTTGGATGATTTGTTCCAGTTTTTCCAGGTAAGGAAAATAAGCTGACGCCTGTGGTTCCGGGGTCATTGCTCATCCCATTTTTAAATATAGACACTACATTTGCCCTTTTCAAGCCCGCTGGCACCTCCCCAGTGTCCTCCGCGAGTTCTTAAAAATAACCACTGGTGGCCCTATGAATATTCCAGTCAAGTACTCAAAGCAATCTGACAGATGAAGTTGTTAGTTCCATAAATTTAAACAAATTTGCTTGCTTGTGCGTGCGTGCGTGCATGCGTGCGTGTGTATGTTTTCTAAGTAGACAGGAGCAGGACTTAGGGTGACCTAATCAACAGGATAAAGATTGCCAGTTAAATACAGGAGTCTGGCTGGTTCTGAAAAGACAATGGCAACCAGGTTTGATGGATAGAAAGTTGCCAGAAAACGTGATTTCTATTTGTTCTTGTCTAAACAGAACATCATAGTCAAATAGTCCTATGCTAACATTGTGCCTTCTCCCAGGAGGGATGCAAAACAAAAACAAAAAAACTCAGCACTTGTCACCCTTACTAGGACTTCAGTCCAAATTGCAAATACGCATGGTCTCTAGGGAAGTCCAGGCTCCTGCAAAATCTGTCTTGGCAAACTGGAACTCAAGCCTGCATTTAGGTGCTTTGAAAAGGGCTTCGAGCTCTCTGAGGGCAGAAACCCCAGGACATCTGGTAAATCTGGAAGGGGTGCTGTCATAGCCCCTGCTCGGGTGGGCCCAGGTGACCATGTGGTCTGACCCTCTTCCTGAGAGGTGCAGGTTCTTTCCAGTACTTACCAGAATGCTGTCAGCACGCCCCTCCGGAAACCAGCTGTATGTCTACACTCACCGTGAGCGTAGGACTCGGTTATTGAACTCATTTTCGATTCCATTAACCTTGCAGGAGCATGGTAATGAAGGGCCTGACCTCCAGGGGGCCCTGGATGTGCACCTGTAATTTCAAGGTGGTTTGGAACCACTGCCGTGATAGAGCCTGCGGTACGTAGTGCCCTCATGTCATCTGGTACCTACTCCTGAAAATTCCATGTTGAACGAGTCATCTGGCAAGCTCTGCTTACGGGTTAATTTGCTTATAAAATATTTAAGGAAAGAATATCTGTTTCCTGAAGCATGTAGACATTTACATACATAAATCTGGCTACTTGGAGCAGATAATTTTGCAAGATTCTTCCTAACTCTCCATGTCTGGTAGAAATAGAATGCATGTTTTCTAGGCTTCTTAAACCATCTGGAGCTGAGGGGGTGGGGACGCTGCATTTGCTGAATGAAATCTAAGTCTACTGAAGTCAACCTCCCTGGCCCTTGCTCATGGGCAAGAAGGATGAGTAGATTACAGGAGTTACACACAGGCCTTGTTAACATTAAATACCAAACACCACTTCTGCAATGCCCCTGTTGGCCAAGTGAATACATCACTTAAGTTCCCACAAGGAGCAGTTGACACTCATACCCAAGGGCCTAATGAGCAGTAAACACACCAGCCTTACCTCCAGCATCCTTGGTCCACTGTTCTCTCTTAGCACCCTGAAAATATTCAGAGAACAAGGGTTCACACTGCTCCCCTTCCTGTACTTGCTGCTTACACACTTCCTGCCATTGGAGGGAACCAGGAAATCCATATGATCACACTCACTTGGCTCCATGTTAGAAACACTTTCCGAATCAGTGGCTATTCCTGCATTTAACTCTGGGTATTACTGGTTAAATATTACATATGCCATTTTGTAAAACCTATGTGTGTCGAGAACATGGTTAACGATTCAGTCACATTTTTATTGAGAGTGTGTCCTATAGCTATTGGGAAATCTGTAGGCATTAGCTTTGTGTCACCAAGAAAATTTGATCTTCAACTAAAGGAAAAAAAATAGAGAGAAAGAAATGGAATGTAATAGATAATAGTAAAGATAAAAGGAGAGAGACAGAGACTTGCTTCGTCTTTAGCCAGTTGCACCAAAGAGAAATGAGCACCTGACATACCTTGAACTGAAGGTGACCCGGCGGAGCGGCAGCCAGCAGCCTTTTGTTGTATAATTTAATGACCCTCGCATACTTCCACCAAGGTGGCAGAGGCCGTTTCCCTCCTTCATACAAATCTCATGGCAACCTTTGCTCCCCGGTGGTTTAAATCACATTCTTAAGGGATTAAACTGTTATGACAAAAGACGAATGTTTAGATATTGTGCTTTGCAGCTCAAAATTTGTCAGATTAGAAACTGTGTATTTTATAATCTTCAGATCAAAGAAGCTCTCCATCAAAGCTTTGTGTCTACTACAATATTTTCCCAACCTTTGTTGAACCTGAATTGTTTTGGATTATCTCACATCGGGTTCACCGAGTACGCCTAGCCTAATGTGAAGGGAAAGGCTTCCTTCCAAATATTTTAAACATTTCGCCGGCCGGGACTCGGGTGCTAAGCCCCAGGTATTAGTTTGCAGAGTGCTGCAGGCTGTCTTGACAGTCTTTTTAACTCGAGTTTTATATGAGATGCTTTTTGAGATCAGTATGACAGATAAAACCCTATAGGGCAACCGTTTATCTTCCATTAAGAACACTGCTTACTTTCTCTAACCGGCTGGCCGGACTGTTCTAGAAAAGGGCCTTTTTATAGAGTTTTTACATCTCGATGGATTAGGTATCATTACCCCGTTGGAAAAAGAACAGTTCAATTTTCGCAGAAGAATGGTTTGTCAGAGTAGAGTAGTTTGTCTTTATCCATCTCTAAATCCAGCAATCATGTTTCCCAAACAGGTACAAAGCAATGATCACTGGAAGTTCAAATTGCCAATTAATTTAGAATCCGCTCCCTGCATTCCTTCCTTATTGTGTTGTCAGGAGTCCACTGGGGCAAGGAGGAGGCCAGCTTGGAGGTCTCTTTCATACATACCGGTGTGTCCAAGCGAGACCATCAATGAGCTCTTGCTTTGAATGGAAGAGACTTTAAAAATCATATTTATTGATGGGTAAAAGATCTTAAGGAAAACTAAAATTTAGAGGAAGAGCTCAGAAATGCTTTTTTGATATAATGTGACTAAAATGTAAGGATGAAGCATGTAGGAAATAGAATTCAATTGCATTTATCTCCGCACTCAAAACACCTTTCATTTCATGATTTTAAGTATTTATTCAGTATAGCGCATTAAAGAGGTGAATCACTAATCATTATATTCAAGAAAAGCCCCAAACTGCAAATATGATTATTTTTTCCCTCTAGTTCATCACCTTTGCTATTATAAGCTAATGTGTTTCTCCAAGGAGTCAGTAAGAACCAGCTCTGAAAAGATGCTACCCTGGCAGGTAGTGCCTTACCCCTAGATTGTATCCATCAGGAGAAGCTCACAGAGGAAATTCCTGTGTGTTAGTATTAGGAGCAGTTGTGATTCATTTTGCTACTGCTTTGTTTATAACTCAGGAGCATTGGCACTCCTGCCTGTGATTGACAGCTCCACCCACTGTTTGCTGGAACTTTTCATTCTGGGTTTGGGATTCAGCTCTAGCAAGTGGAAGGACGTATGGCACACACTTTCCACTCACTTCACTCCACTCCAGCTGGACTCCCCAGCCTTGCATGGTGCCTCTGTGCTGGTTTCATGATCTCTACTGTGTTCATTTGCTCTGTTTTGTTATACTGTATGCATCTTTGTATGTTAATATGCAATTGGGAACAAGGGAGACATGAGGAAAACATAATAGATATTAGTTTTTGCAAATAATCATGTGAAGCAAACGTCAAAAATTGAAAATGCCAAAATACAGTGGCCTGAGTACAGTAAGAAGCTGTGTTAGAGTGGAGTCTTTCTGTTAGCAGGAACTGTATATCAAATTATATCTGACCAGAGTCCTCCAACAGACTTGGGGACCTTTCCTGGTATCCTCCAAATCAACCAGTTGGGCAGCAAGAAGCCATCTCTGTGTGTGTGTGTGTGTGTGTGTGTGTGTGTGTGTGTGTGTCATTGGGGATTGAACGCAGAGACATTCTACCTTTGAGCCACGCCCCCAGCCCAATTTTATTTCTTATTTGGAAACATGGTCTCGCTAAGTTGAAGAGAGTCTCACTACTTGCTGAGGCTGTCCTGGAACCTGGGATCCTCCTGTCTCAGCCTCCCAAGTACTAGGATTACAGGCGTGCACTACCATGCCCGGCTAAGAAACCATCTTGTACAAATGTCTATAAGAAGAATCATGGTGTCAGAAAACATATTCCTTCCCTTCAGGATGCAGTGTTTTTAAAAAGAACAGGATGTGTTTCAACACAGCTAACATGTTTGCAAATACAGACATAACAAATTGTAGTTTTGCGGTGGTATCTTTATACCTACACGGAAAGTTGCTTTGGGGATGGTTGAAATGAGAACTAGGAATACTGTTGAAACCTTTAGAGTGCTATCTTGGGGTCTGGGAGAATATGAGAAATATTCAGTAGCATACCTGTCATGCCTTGATGACATAACCAGATTTAGCACACCTGAACTTTTTCCAAGTTAGGATCAATGAAAAATTAACCTGATTCAGTTTGGGAATTTAAAAAAAAATTAATAATGTGCACATATCTAAATTTATAGACTGTAGGAAAGAACCACTTACTAATTAGCAAATTAATGTCCATAACAGCTACTATTTAGGAAAATTTCTCTGTGTTTGGTGGTATCATTTCCATTTTATAGTCACTATAACTTATATTATCCTTGGGCCACTCTAGGAATCAGCTGTCACTATTTAAAGTTACAAATGTGAAAATGAATATAGAGACCCACTTATATGTGGTCATCGTGTCAGTCAGAGTCCTCCAGAGAAACAGAACCAGCAGGCTGAGTATACAATGTCAAGAAAGTTTGTCCTTATGTTTTCTTGTAGGGATTCTATAGTTTCAGTCCTTCGATCTAAACTTTAAGTTAACTTTTGCATATTGTGTAAAATAAGGGTCTGTCTTCATCCTATTCCCTGTGTTTATTTTGTTTATCCAACACTATTTGTTGAAGAGATATCCTTTCCCCATTAAGCAGTCTCATCATCCTTGTCAAAGGTCATTTGGCCATAACATGAAGCTTCATTTCTGGGCTTTCCAGTCTTGTATTGGTCCATATGTCTACTTTCATGTCAGTACTATATTGTTTTGATTACTGTAGCTTTATGATATAATTTGGAAGCAAAAATGTGAGACTTTTTTATCATTCAAAATTGCTTTGGGAGTGGTAGCACTTGCCTGCAATCCAGTAGTTGGGAGGCTGAGATAGAAGGCTGCCAGAGATCAAAGGTTTGAGGCCAGCCTTGGCTACTTATTGAGACACTCAGAAAATTAGTAAAACCTTGTTTCAAAATAAACAAATAAAAAAATAAAGGCTGTGGGTGTAGCTCAGAAGTAGAAGGTCCCTGGGTTCAATTCCCTGTACCAACAACAGCTACAAAAACTAAAATAAATATTGTTTTGATTTTTTTTTGGTTCTTTTGTGTTTTCATATAAATTTTAGGATTTTTTTGTTTCCCTAGTAGAATTCTTTGGAGGATACAGTCTTGGGAGTCACTTTGGGATGACAGTGTGTTTTCTTTTTTTCATTCTTTGACTATCTTTTTTCTGTGATTTCTCTCTCATCCTCATTGGTATCACACCAACAGTATTGGTACCATACCAATTTGGATGCCTCCATTAATTTACAGAATATTATTCTATCATTTGCAACTTTGTACTAGCTCCACAGATCTAATATGGGCTCCTTGTCTGGGTTAGACTCTAGGATAATCTTTCAGCTTATTACCATCTAAGAAGGGTCCTTGTGTCCTTCTCTTTCCATGGTTTTCTTGGGTAAAGTAGTTGCCTATAGCTTAGCTTTCTACTCTTGCAGAGTTACCAGCCTCTCCTAACTCCTTACCATTCAGATATCCTTGACTTCTGAAGGTGTTAGACTTGCCTTTCCTCTGACTCCATTTCACACAGTCAGTTCACTTGACTGGGGCTCCTCTGGGGCATTTTTTTTTTTTTAACCATCTTCTATGCCTGGGCAATGCCTCCAAGTTCTCCTTTCAGAGCCTACTTCTTTGTGTGACTCCTCTGCTTTACAAGTGGTGTACAGGAGTTTGCATCTCCTGGCATGGACTTTCTATCCCACAGCAAAATGGGGCAAGGATGACAGGGACAAGTGTCTCAGTCTGCCACACTTCCAGCAGAGCGTCCAATTCACAGTAAGGGCTGTGTGGAAAGGGAGATCTTGGACCTCTTGGCTGCTTTCCTTTGGAATAGAGTTTCTTCAAAAATGGAGTCAGAGGAATGAGAAATACCGGCAGCTGGCTCTTTTGGAAACACACCAGTGACCTAGCCTGGGAAGTTTGGAGCAGAGAGGTGTTCGAGCTGACCTGGAGTGACTCTTCCATAGCAGAGAGTAGAAGACTGGAGAGAGAGGGCTGCGACTCAGACACCATAGGCTCTTGGTATCCCACTGAGATTTAGTAGATATTCTTGGAAAAAAAAGTTTCTGTATTTGCTGTATGTCTTTGGCAGGCTTTCCAGAGACTGTGTTGAAAGCTTTTATGTGAGCACTTAGTAATTTCTATCAGTTATGTCCATTTCTCTGGGAAAAGATCTTTTTCAGCTTTTTACCCCTTGAGAAGTCTCTTCTGATATATATATTTTTCAGCTAACTTCATTGATTTCTCCTTTAGCATGAGGTCAGTCATAACTGCTAGGGATCTTCCTGGTAGATTCCGGATATCCTTGATGTTCAACTGCATTTTCCATTTTAGCCACAAGTGCTTATTACTGCCCTTTGTCATGCAGCCTTGTGGTCGTCCACATTCTACTTCACTTTGCCTTTACAGTGTCACAATTCAAGTTGACGTACTTTTTCATTTTATATCTATAGTTTATAAGGTACTGAGGATTCTGCCAAATGTAGCATGTATGGAATCATAAGTAATCATTTCCAATAGTCAAGACAATTGTGCATCAGCTTCTAGAGATACTGTAGCATTTGATTGTCAGATTCTCTAGTCTTCCCAATCGATCATCACTATTGATTAAACATTGGTGGTCCCAAAGCATCCATTTGGTATGCTCCATGTTGAAATTGAGCTACTATGGAGAGGTGGAGACAGAGCAAAGGAAGAAAAGACTGAGAACAAGATAAAATAAGCAGTCTAGAATAGATCACGTAGCTACCAGAACTTAAGCAGTGATGATGGAAAAGGCCGTAAATTTTTATGTTACGACTCCAGCATATTGATGACTCAGAAGTAGCTTGTTGGGTTTCCGTGCAGATAGAAAAAATGAGGATGGCTCTAAGCTTCCCAGTTTGGATGACCAGGGAATGATGATTGCACAAACTAAAATATGGGCATCTGGGATTTGGGTAACTTTTGTGGGGCAGATAATAAGCTCATTTGACACAGAATGTGATAAGCCTGTAGCACATCTACAAGGAGAAACTCATCACAACTCAAGAACATGCTATTTGGCTGGAGAAATATATAATAAGCATAGAGCTGGAAATTGAAGCTACAAGGATGGAAGCTATCAGAGAAAAAGAGGGGTGTATGATAAGAGAACAGAGGTTAGAAAATTAAAGAAGACCAACATTTAGTGGCCGACTGATGGAAGAGTACGTGTAGACAGAAATATAGGAGACCAAGATGACATTGTTCAGATGTTCAGTGCACAATCTCCAGGAGGAAGACCAAGATGGTGAAGGTAGAGAGAAACAAGGGCATTCCTCAGTGAAGTGGGCGTGAGTGGCCTTGTGAAAACTGAGTGAGCAACTCAGGGATGGGAAAGAGATGAAAAGTAAAAGATTGAGGAAAAGGAGAGGAGTAGCATTCTTGTAACAGGTGTAACAATTTAAAAGGTCAGAAGAGGGAAAAACAGTAAGAGACTCTTTCTAAGGGTAACTCTGAGATAGGCTTACCAGTAGAGGTGCCTCTGCTCCACTTACCTTGAATCTTCTCACCCCTGGTTCTGAATTCTCCGTTGCTGCCCCCAGACCTGTCACTGCAATGTCACCACTGGCCTTATGAGTCACAGTAGGTGGTACAGAACTGAGAGGGGTCCAGTGTGCCCAGCTTTGCAGAGTCTTGTGCTCCTGGAAAGCCAAATCTGAGTGTGCTTACTGTTTCACACTGGTCAGCTAAAATAGTACTGAATTCTCTGATCAGGATTCAACTATCAAGAACATTCATTACTCTATGGAAAAATGTTTTAAAGTTTTTAGAATAGAATCATCTATATCATAAAGGTATCTCTATAGTATCCAATGAACTTTGTACTCATTAGTGAAGGTTTTGCTTAGCTGTTATCCCAAATTTTGTACTACTGTAGATTAATTCAATTTAATCTCCTATAGAGTTAGTGTTGGGCCAATTAGGGAAGGAAGACATTACATTTTTAGTGTATGATACTTTAAATAATCAAAGATGAATTTCTATGCACAAGCCATTGAAATCATATTTACTGTGGAGAAGAAAGGAAGTGGGTGAAATTTGGAATGACCTGGAACTCCTCTTTACGAAAGATTCATTCAATCCTCCTGTTAGACATGGGCTGCGTGCTGCATAGATGTGTCCTGGCCTCTCAAAGTTTGCAGGGACACAGAGTCCTCTCCCCTGACTCTCCATTTCTGTTGACTCCAAGGGGCTTAAATTTTATGGAATGAATAACAGTCACTAAAACAAGGGGTTTCTCATTCATCATTCTGGAGAAGAGGGTTAGAATCCCTGGTCCTTCTTTATGCTTCCTCACTTTCCAGGTGAACTTGACTTTTTAAAAAATACCTTTATTGTTGCATTGTAATTATACATCATAGCGAGGCTCAAAGTCTCCTCAGTATCTTTCCGAAAGAATTAAAATCAGAATACTATAGTGGTACACGCAAATCTATGTTTACAGCAGCACAATTCACAGTTGCCAAATTATGGAACCAACCTAGGTGTCTGTCAGCAGATGAGTGGATAAGGAAAATGAGGTCTACATGCACAAGGAAATTTTACTCAGCCATCTGGAACAACAAAGTTGTATCATTTGCAGGGAAATGGATGAAATTAGAGAATATTATGCTAACTGAAACCAGGCAGTCTCAGGAGGTCAAGGGTCGAATGTTTTCTCTCATATGTAGAAGGCAGAGAGAAACTAGGAAACAAAAGGCTAAATGAGGAAGGAGGGAGACCTGTAGAATAGTTGGAAGGGGGAGGGGAAGGTTGGAGGAAGGAGCAAAGGAAGAACTGATGAAAGAGACAACGCAAAGTATGCCGTGCCCATGTGTCAAGGTTTCACTACCAATCTCACTGTTATGGGAGATGATAGGGAGGGGTGAGTAGGAGCAGGACCAGAGGGGAAATGCACCAAGATCTGTGTGCGTGTGTGTTTGTATGACTTTGGACTTGACTTTCTAAAGAAAGGAATTGAACGCCTGCAGAATTGTTACTCAGACAGTTGCTCTCTTCCTCTGTATTTCTTGTCCCACCTTACAGGGGGTAAGTGTGGTATGTGTCTATTAACCAAACTTTCGATTCTGAAAGAGATCTTGACTATGAAAAATATTCATATACTTTTGCTAATGTATGTGGGCAAGGAGCTTTGAATTCCCATCTTTTAATTGGAGTCCCGATCATGTGGCACTCAAGTGCAATTCTATTTACTTATCTGTATAATTCAAAAGGACATGGCAATTTTTCTTTATAGTCAACTCTTTGGAAATTAAACCAGAGACTTAGAAATTACTAGAGGAAGGCATAGATCCAACACTCCAACATATAGGCACAGATAGAAACTTCCTCAGTAAGACTTCCAAGGCACAAGAAATTAAAACAAGGATTAATATGTAGGATTGCATTAAATTAAAGAGCTTCTGAGCAGCAAAGGAAATTACTAAGAATCTTAATAGAGAGCCAACAGAATGGGAGATCTTTGGCAGCTACTCCTGTAGAAGGTTGATATCTAGGATATACAAAGAACTTAAATTTACCTCTAAAAGAAAAACAACAACAACAAGTAATCCAACAACAACAAAAAATGGGCAAGTAAACTAAATAGACACTTCACAGGAATAAATACAAGTGACTAATAAATGTATGATAAATAGTCCATCTCATTAGCAATCAGGGAGATTTATATCAAAATTACACTGACACCCCAATTAAAGTGGCAATCATCAAGAAACAAACAAAAAATAAATGCTGGCAAGGATGTGGGGCAGTAGGAGCTCTTCTACACTGTGGGTGGAATTGCAGATTATTGCAACTACTATGGAGATCAAAGGTGGAGATTCTTCAGAAAACTGGGAATAGACCCACCATATGATCCACCTATACCACTCCTGGATATCTTTCCAAAGGAACTGAAATCAGAATTTTAGCCATACATACATATCCATGTTTATAACAGCACAATTCACAATAGCTAAATTATGGAGCCAACCTGGGTGTCTCTCAACAGATGAATGGATTACAAAATTATGGGATAAACACACAATGGAATTATACTTATCAATAAAGAACAAAACTATGTCATTTGCAAGAAGATGGATGGACCTGGAGAGCATCATGTTAAGTGAAATTAGCCAGCCTCAGAAAGTGAGCTGACATGTGTCTTCTTTCATATGTGGAAGCTAGGGAGTAATTGGGATACAAGGGGAAGAGAAGATGATGTAGGAGAAACCCGAGCTGAGCAAGGGAGGTTGCCCAGGGGAGGGTGGTGGTGTGGGAAGAGAGAATTGACAAAGGAGGCACTTCCACTGACATAATGTACACAAGTGAGAATACCGATGCCAGCCTCAGTGTCATGTGGGGAAGGGGGACTCGTCAAGTGCTGTGCGCATGCGTGTCACTACCACTCTGAACTACATTACGACGTGAGACTACACTGCACCGATAAAAGTAAATATAAAAATAAAATAAAAAGAAATGTTGAGTTATACTAGATGCAATCTTGAATGAAGCTTATAAGAAAAAGAATTAACGTCAATGTTATGTTATCTATCTATCTATCTATCTATATTTTTTTTTGAGTGTGTGGTGCTGGGCATTTTGAACCTAGGGATATTCTATCTACAAGCTATACCCCAAGCCATATGTAATTTTTTATTTGGAAATGGGGTCTCACTAAATTGCTAAGAGCCTCAGTAAGTTGTGGAAGCTGGCTTCAAATTTGTGTGATCCTTCTATCTCAGCCTCCCAAGTACTGGTATTACAGGTGTGCATCATCATACCCAGTTATTTTTTTCCTATCTATCTATCTACCATCGATTTTACATCTATGTAATAGATGTGAGTGGGATGGGATTGTGTACTAGGATTGCAATCAGATTTACTCAATCACCCGATCCTCAGCTTTCTCATGTGAAAAATGGGTTCTGCTTCAGAACCCATGTACAACATGTAAGGATATCTTATTCTTTATAGATAAATGACTGATGGCTCTTAACCAGATTGTCATTTTTAAGCTCCTTATAGAAAGAAGTGAAAATTGGAGAATGTTGAAACTTGTTATTTAATTCAGTTGAGTTTTTTACAAAGACACCCCAGAGCCCCCAAGCCCCATGATTCCAGCTCCCCATGCCACCACCGCTCCACAGAGACACTCTGCTCCCCATCAGTGACTCTCACAGTGTCTAATACAAATCCCACTGAATGACTTTTGCTGTCACTCTCAGTAAGACCTCAGGGAACGTTCTCTGGCTTATTTCTCCTTTTCCTGTATACATGCTATGCTGCAGATCGGTGCTGAAACTCCTCCTATTCTTTGCCTCAATCCTCGTTCTCATTCCCAAATTCATGCTTTAGAGTCCTTCTCACCTGCTACCTTCTTAATACCCAGTCTTGATTCTCCATCACAGAATATCATGTCCTTCATTTGAATGCAGCGGGCACTTAACCACTCTCCTCCTGCCCTGCTGGCCTGTGCTTTAAGTATGTGTTTATGATCCTTAATAGGCTGCAAAATCCAAGGACATTTTTCCCTCCCTTTGCAATCCTTACTGTACCTGAGACATTTACCTGCCCAGAGTGACTGCTTAAAAGTGGGATTGGTGAGTTGAATGAAAGCAGAGTTTCCAGGCATGTAAATTTAGCTCCCGCCAGCGTGGCTGGAGTTCTGGAAGAGCTGAGGCAGGCCCAGAGTCTCCTGTGCTCAGATTTCCTTCTGTTTCTAACATCCCTGACCCTCCTGTGCGCACAGAGGGCCCTGAAGTCGCTTCTCCATATGCTGGGAAATAAACTTTAAGAAGAGGGAAACTGGGCCCAGTTGAGCGTTTTTCCTGCCCGTTTCTCCCAGAGCCTGTGTTGGGATGATTTCACATCTTAATTTTAGTATTTCATGCCACATTTTACAACTTGACATTCAATGTTCTGGCTTGAGCTTCATAGTCAAGCTATTCTCTCTCGAACGAAAATAAAATGACTCACCGTCCAAAATGCACTAAGGAATGTAAAATAGAAGTCAGTCATGTGAGCGTTTTTAATCAAACTATCTCAGTAGTCTGTGAATTCTGGTTTCAAAAATGAGGCCACAAAAGCCCCTGTATGGACTATGTCACCTAAGAAACGTGTAGTGCGGTTTTCAGTTCAGTTTAGCAAAAAATGGCAATTCATACCCTCTGAATATTTCAACAGAAGAATTTCTTAAACATGAATCAAACATTAGGATTAATACTAGAAGGATTCTGTTTTTATTATTCACTGGTTTTGTGATGGTTTTGTTTGTTCAGTTACAGCCTTTTTAGGTCTAATAGTGTTTCTGGCAAATATTAGAGCTTTTATTTTATCAAATAAAGCAATTTCTTTTGCTTTAATGTAACACACAAAAACATGTCTTGACTTGTATGGATATGGAAATATTAATGAATGTATGATTTGACAGGCAGATGCAATCTTTTGAACACAAGAAGTGAGTTATAAGAAGCAGGTATGATTTGAACCTTTTGGAACCCTCTTTCTGCTTTCGAAGACAGTTACACACTTGTAATCCATGCCTTGAGAGAAACTGGAAGTGGGTTTGAAGACAGTGTTGGACTTTCTGTGTTTGAGTAAGACAAAAGCAATTTTTTTATGATAGTTGATACTGCTTTAGGGAGTGATAAAATTAAGGACATATCTTCAAAACATATACTTAATTACACACAGGGGCCAGCACCTGGTTAGCTACTTCTGGGCCTCTGTTGATTGGCATCTTCTTGGTCATCCGCTGCGATGCTTGACTGTGTATCCAGATTCTTGCAGACTAGACAGGACTTGCAGAATTCTGGCTAAACCTGGGTCTGTCCTGGAGAAATTAACATCTTCTGGGAGAACCAATCATTTTCCCATTCAGACCCAAGTGCACTTGTCAAGAATGAAAGCCCTAGCCTTTGAGTTTGGGCTCAAGGGTTTGTTTTGGAAATGGGTTACTGACTCAGATTGCGCCGGGTAATGTTTTCTCAGCCAAAGTTTTAGGAAAGGGCTTTATCGTATTTGCATTACTCCTTCTCCAGCTACCATCCCGCCGTGTGTTTGCACCATTATCTTGCAGGGAAGCTTCTCGAATATTAGTCTTCACCCACTCTCTTGACCCTGTCTGGTTGCTAGTCAGTGTGTTTACTGAACGGTTCTATCTGGTCATTGTATAAACTTGAGACAGGGTGGGGGGTGGGGGGGGAGCTGCAACATCATTTAGATGATTACAATCTCATTTTAATGTTGACAGATGTGACCTATATGTAGTATATATGTTTATACATATATATTGTAAATAGAGATAAACACATCTGTTTTTATGTCTTTATACTTTATGCCTTTTTGAAATTATAAATATTTAATGAAACATTTAATCAGACCTCTTTGAAAGACAATTTGACGTTACATTGGAAAGGGTGGCAGTTGTAGCCAGTATAAACAGTCGTTCTACTTTTTGCATTTAGAACTTGAGAGAAAACTCAAAATGGAACGAGTGACCAAGGTTGAGGCAAAATTATGTGTCCTCTTTTATTTGAGAAACAAACGTGCTTATGTGATCAAAGGCTTTAAACTGTGCCACAGAATACAGAATAAGATAGAAAAGATGACTGATCAAAACTAATTCATGGTGCTTCCTTAGCAGTTGGTATCATCCCTAGGGATCTATGAATTGAACATTATTGCTAATATTAGAATGGTTCTATTCCATAGAATTCATGAGCATAAACGTTGAGCCTTCTGCACATCCAGCTCTTCAGGAACATGATTGTGGCAAGTCACCCTTCCAAGGTGATGCACTTAAATATGGGACTGTAACTCACTGATTATTTGGCTTTTGAGAAGTTTTTTTTGCTATAGTCTTTTATACAGACATTTATGTAAAAAGCAAGAGCCTTATATTCAGCTTTTGACCACATTTTCAAACTATTCTTTGCCTGATAGCACTTAGAAACCACTGGAAAGCAATGTTGAGGTCAGGAGACCCTGTTTTCTGCAAAGCTGACCTTATGTTGTGGCTGACTTGATTAAATGGCTTTAGATTATAGTCAATAAATAATCTTGGTGCTAAGGAAACTATCTTAGGCCAGCCCTTCAGTGAAGAACTAAACAAACTATTGAGCCAACAGTGTGCTCTTTGACACCACCACCTCCTCCTCATACCCAGACCCTCGCTGTCTGATTAGGAGAGAATTCAAATTCTCTGCATCTATAACTACACAACAACCACGATACACAAACCAACAGCAATCAAAAGCTGCTCTCTTCAGTTTATAAACATTCTCTGGTTGGTAATACTGTCTCTTGGTCAATGAATCTGAAACTTAAAGATGTATCAGAATTTCAGGACACAGATTTCTGGATCCCATCCCCAGAGTTTTCTGTGCAGAACATCTAGTTGGGACCTGAGAATTTGCATTTCTAGCAATGTTGAGGTGATGTTAATGCTGATCCTCGCAGAAAACTTTGAGGAACACTGATTTAATTATTTGGTACTTCTGGGTTCTGCTTGGGAATGGTATTATATTAGTGCTCTATAAAGCCAAGGTTTATTCTTTCATCATTCCCAGAAATGAGTCAGTTGCAAAATGCTGTTCATGTATTTTTGTGCATTTGCGACACTATTTTGGGTTAACAGATAAAGTACAAGACATTTGGCTAAATTCAACTTTAAATAGCAAGTAATTTTCCAGTATATTTCACAGATAAACTTGGAGACCCTGCATTTGAGTCACAAAAAGTTAATTTCCACCCTATTTTTTCCTAAAGTATAACTTTTTCCATTAAGCAAAGTGTCATTTTAATAAAAATATATGGCGGTCTGTGGTTATATTAAAATCTCTATGAGTTCTATAATGCATCAATCAAAATCGAGGTAATTTATAAGTTTAAATGATGTTGCAAGTTTGAGATGATCGTTTTCTGTTAATTATAAGCTCAATTTTATTCACTATATGTCTTTTATAAATGATTCCCACCAAATGAAGGCAAGTGCTACAGATTTAAATCAGCAGGCTGACTTACTTCCTTAAAGAGTTTGAACATTCTGCCTCTTTGTAGACTGAGGAAAACCTCTGGAGACCAGCAGCTGTGCATCCGTTGCAAGCACAAGTTGCTGTAGGATTGCGAGGAAGCCGTGGTGTCTATTTTCCAACTTAGCATGGCTGAGAGGGAAGAAGGGTGCACATTTGGTAAATATTAGACTTCAGAAACTCCATGTTGAATTGGGGCTCCTTGATCACAGTGCAGTTGATGGATGGCAATCCCAGTTACAAAGGTGTTGCCATGTGGATTTCGAATAATGATTGAAGAGAGGACCTTGTTTTGTATTGATGTAGACCGTTTCATAATGTTGGTGGA
>PVLC010021045.1:0-28529 GCA_004027655.1 Graphiurus murinus
AACAGGGTCTAAGTTGCAGAGAGTCTCACTACTTGCTGAGGCAGGCCACAAACCTGTGATCCTCCTGTCTCAGACTCTCAAATACTGAGTTTACAGGCCTGAGCCACTATGCCCAGCTTAGATGGAGTGTCTTAAGCCTATCTTTGAGTTGAGCTAACCCATAACACAACTTTACATATGTTTATTTGTTCATTTCAACAAGTTTGCTGAGCACCTACTATATGCCCAATGTTTTCCAAAAACACTAGGAATTGAGAGCGTACAGAATAAAGTCCCTCCCCTCATTGCACTTATACTCTAGTGCTTCCAGCCTAACAATTAAGCAAGAGAAGCATATAGGGTATCATAGGATGTGCTGAAGAAAAATGAAACGGCCTAAGAGAGGCAGGGAGTGTTTGATTCTACACTGGCCAGGGTGGTCAGATGATATGTTGACAAGGTATTCCTTGCTGATTACTTGTTTTTGTCTCTTAACAGTTATCCATGACCAGTTTTTTTTAAATAGCATTTTAGTCCAGCTAATTTAGGATACATTGGTAAGATTTTTCTCCCCAATTTTTAATTGAAAATTTTATGTAAGAACATCAGAGACTTGAAAGTTTCCTATAATCACTCCTTTTAAACAGTATGTAACACTGGGCATGTATTAGCTGTCGTCCTAGAGATGACAGTCTCTCCCCATAGAGCTGCCACGTTCCAGATATCCTAGTATTCATTTTCTACAACTCTCCTCTCGTGGTTGTGCATGTGTACATTGTTAAGAGCAAACATGTACATGTGTATGCTCAATACACAAAACATTACCTAAGTTTGGCATTATGGTGTGTGTGTGTGTGTGTATGTGTGTGTGTGTGTGTGTGTGTTTCCTCTAAACTTGTCTGTCTTCACATTGACTTGACTCTTTCTGTTAAAAGGCTCCAGTAGAATTGCTGTTTCACTGGGGTTGCTGAAAGCATTGCTGTGCTCATGGTGCTCCTGCCTCGCACCTGGCTCTTGCTGACCGATGCTTCTCCTGGATTTATGAATTAGAACAGAAGCTGTTTATGTAGATGCAGGTACATGTCAGCAGGTGCTGTGGGAGGGGATGTGCCTTTTCCTTGCATCTAGTTCAAGGCAGGTAGTCTTTCACTTTGAATATCTGTCATTCTCCAACTCTCTAGCCCATCCTCCCTTAAATCTTTTTGGCAACTCTTGTTGGCTCCTTTGCGAATGTAACTGCTTCTTTCGAGTTGTGGATTATGGTCTCTCAAGAGCCGCTTTCATCATTCAACACCATCCTCTTTGGCCTGACGTTCAGCCTGGACCTGTTGCCCGCTCCATCCTGCCTTCGACTATTTCATCGCCCTGGGTTCTGGCCAGCTCCAACTGGCTGCTTGCACCAGCACCTCTCTTAAGGGAAGCCAGCCTGTCGGCTACTCACTTTAGAGGTCTTCTTAGCTCCTGGAGAGGGGGCTTCATTTAAACCTAGTGAGAATCATCCCAGGGCGATGCTCTAATATTTAATGATTTGAAGGTACATTTGATATCTCCAATATAGAAGTCTTAGTTTCCTAAAGTTAGACATATGTGACCTCTCTGAAGCTTAATTTCATTGTCTATAAAACGCCAAAGAAGGGTTGAAATAACTTCTTTGTAGAGTTTATTGCTAAAAATAAGTAAGTGATAGGAAGCACCTAGTGTGATATCTGACACAGGTTGGACCTAATAAATGTTTTAAGCCTCCTTCCCCTGCCATATTATCCACCTCTTTATTGCTCTTGTCCTGAAATACTAAAAAATATAGTAATAACTGATTTCTGTTCTTGTAAACTGCATGCCCCACTTTTCTATAGAACCTCTGTGCTTTTTGACTTTCTTTTTTCTTTTTCTTTCTTTCTTTTTTTTTTTTTTTTTTTGTGTGTGTGTGTGTGTGGTACTGGGGATTGAACCCTGGGATATTCTGCCTCTGAGCTACACCCCCAGTCCTATTTTTTTATTCTTTATTTTGAAATAGGGTCTCACTAAGTTGCAGAGGGCCTCACTAAGTTGCTGAAACTGGCCACAAACCTATGATCCTCCTGTCTCAGCCTCCCACTGGGCTTACAAGCCTGTGCCACCACACCCTGCTCTCTTTGGCTTTCTTTTTATGTTATCAAAATTTTCTTTTGTGGATTGAAGTAAGGTTCTTAGCATCTTTGCTTAACTAGAATGTACTTCTTGGGAATCACAATACTTCTCTGTAGGGCCTTTAACAATTTTTAACAAATAGGCTTGTATAATAATGTTGCTGTGTTGACTCTTTTAGAGAATATCATTTTATTTTCTTGCCTTTACACTGCATAGTATCTCTACCCACTGGATGTATGTAGTTATGCAGCTAGTCCTTTTTGGGTTTACTTTATCATCTTGCTTTGTAGTTAAGTTGGTGATAGACCATGTGACCTGGAAACCCAAGTTTCTGGGATTTTATCAGTGTTACTTCTTCATTAATCGTTAGGCTAAGGATGATTTTCTGAGTTCCATTTAAACTTTGTTAATAGGTCCTAGACATCCAAAGATATTAATGTCATTCAATCCTCTTGACAACTGGTTAATCACAATCTTAACCAAACCAAGCACAGAGAAAATGCAGAATAAACATGGAGAGCTCATTGTTCTACAAGTTCTTTTCACATTAGAATTCATTTTCAGATTTCAAGATTTAGTGTAAACTTTTGTGGAATGTATGAACATTCTTAGGCTTACCTTAAATGGAAGACTTATATGTTACATTTGTTTTATGTAATTTGACAACTGAGCAAACACATATCTTTTGCAAAATGTGCAGTCATCAGCCTTATCCCTAAATCATAATATGTGAATGGCTATTTCCTAAGCACATAACTGTGTGTCTCTAAATGCCAAGTATCTACTAGATGCTAGATGTAGAAACAAACAAAAAGGAAATCCACTTTTGAAGGCAGGGGGCATGTCTGTGTGGGACAGATAATTAGAGACCATCAATAACTTAACAAGTCCCTGTTTCAAAATAAAAAATAAAAAGGGCTGGGTGTGTGGCTCAGAGGTAGAATGCCCCTGGGTTCAATTCCTAGCACCCTACACCCCCACACACACTTCTCATTATATGGTTTACAAAGGACTTAGTTGTTTCATTTGATCTTCACAGCATTCAGCCCTGTGGAATTGATATGAAAACTGATTCTCAAATAGGCTAACCATCAGATAATAAATGGTAGTAGTTGGACAGAACCCCAGGTCCTTTATCTGTAAATCCAGTATTTCCTTTTGTACAGTATCACACATACCCCCCATATAAACATGAGATTTTTAAAAAACAAACCAATATAATGAAGACAATAGGAAAGGAACAGTCTGTAGAAAGGAGAGATCAGCCAGGCGTGGTGGCGCACACTTGAAATCCCAGTACTTGGGAGGCTGAGACAGGATGATCGCAGGTTTGCAGTCAGCTCAGCTACTCAGTGAGGCCCTCCACAACTTAGTGAGACCCTGTTTCAAAATAAAGAATAAAAAATAGGGCTGGGGGTATAGCTCTACAATAGAATACTCCTGGGTTCAATCCTTAGTTCTGAAAAGAAAGAAAAAAGGAAGGGAGGGAGGGAAGGCTAGAAGAGAAAATAAGAGACGAGATGAGAAGAGAAGAGAAGAGGAGATCCATGGGGACTGGAATCATCCCTTGTAAGCAGGAGTGGTAATGGCTCAGGTCTCACCGTAGGTGACTGGAGTTGAGTTTTTCTGAAAGACAGAATATTCCTCCCAGGCCATGTCCCCTTATAGTTCACCTACCATCCCCTTAGAGTTGGCCAGAATTTCTCCCAGAACAATAATTTCCATGCATTACTTCCTATACTTTAAAGAAGATCAATCTGTCAACAGTGTGAACTGATCATTTCCGGAGGCCCTCCAACTGCAATTCATGCCTTAGTCACCAACATAGACTTCAATGAGTGAGCATCATTTGATGGGCAGCAATTCAGTGAACCAGTAATTTGGTGAGATTAGTAGATTGATTTTCTGAGATCATCCTTGGCTCTTTCTGTAGGATGTGCACAGCCTTGGCTCTTCTCCAGTTCCGAAAAGCAGTGATTCTTTGTGGATTGTGTAACTGATTTTTGTCAACAGCTCTGCTACTACATAGTTGAACTTCCTCTGAATTGACAGAGGGGTCTCTTCTACCTCAGGTGTGGTGAAGTCCTTCCATCACCCTGGCCTGACCAGCCTCTGTCTCTCATTTTGTCATGCTTCCTTTTCTGTTAAATATGTTCTCCAACATCCTTATTATAAAAGAGTATGTGTGGGAAATAATGGAGGAATCACTGAAGCAGTGGCACATTTGTGTTTGGTACTAATCCCGTGTGTTTCATGTAGCTGTGGTGCTGGAATAAGATGCCGTCTAAAGGCACTAGTTCTAAAGGCACTCACTCATTGAAGTCTATGTTGGTGACTCAGGAATTAATTATGGCTAGATGGCCTCAGGAAATGAAATGATAGGTTCACATTGTTGACAGATTCATCTCCTTGCAAGTACAGGAAGTAATGTGTGCAAATTTTTGCCCCGGAGCAAATTCTGGCCAACTCCAAGGAGGTGTGTTAGGTCAAGTGTAAGGGAACACAGACTGGGCAGAACATGGCAGGTACAATCAGACTGAGGTGACCCTCCACCTGGTAGGTCATGCCCATCGGGGTGGGGTTTAGGCAGTCTCCTCTGTTTCCATGATATTAGGAAAGGAAGCAAGAAAAAGATTCCTGATCCAAATGAATTACATCCCAATGTAATGAGACAACTAGCAAGGTGGGATTGCTGGCTAGCTTGGGAGACTGTTAATGGTTTGAATATAGAAGGTCCCTTGGGAAAGCCCATGTATCGGCAATGCAAAAATGTTCAGAGGTGAAATAACTGAATGATGAGGTTCCTAACCTTATCAATGAATTAATCCATTGATGGATTAATAATTTGAATGGATTTCCTGTGTAACACTGCAGGGTACAACTGGAGGAGGGGGCATGCCTCGGAGACTATGTCTATCCCTGGTCCCTTTTTCTGTCCCTTTGCTTCCTGGCTGCCAGGAGATGAGCAGCTGCCCTCTGCTACTCCCTGGCAGAAGCCTTGAAGCCAGCTAACTATGGACAGCCCCCTGAAACCATGAGCCCAACTAAACCTTCACTCCTCTAAGTTGTTCTTGTCGGGTATTTGGGCCATAGTGGTAAAAAAGATAATTTACCTAGAGACACTTGTGAAACTGTGAAGAATTATCATTTGCTGTGAAAGAGGAAGGGAAGTGGAGTCCAGGAATTATTGACCACTGATTGGCCTATCAGTCTTGACAAAGAATTATAGAATACATGATTCATATGATAGATGAAATGTTTTTAAAAGGGCGTAATGATAATCAGCCAGGGTTCAGTAGGGATAAGTCATACAGACCATCTTGGCTACTTTTTCTGAGAGGGTTATTAGATAGATAGCCCAGGAAGTTCTGTGGGCATGGCATGCCATTCCAACAAGGCATTTCTTAGAGTCTCTCAGGGCTCATTTTACATGAGAAGGATTAGTACAGACTAAATGATAGTATAGTAAGATGAATGCTTAAACTTTTCAGCAGTCATATCCACAAAGTCTGACCTTGCAAACCACTGACGATTTTGTTACTCTTGGAGTTTCATTTAATTCATTGAATGGCAAATGCCAAATTGTGTCCTACCAGACCATTGGTTAATTCTTTGAAGCTTGGAACTCATTTTTCTGTGAACAGTGTTTTTTATGATAAGTTTCCTGCCTGGAGTAAAAAAACACTAAGGCTGAAGAATTTGGGTATTATGAATATTCTGTAAGACCATATCATAGATGAGTTTTGAGCTCTAATAATGGAGGAGCGAAGGTATAATCCTCTCCCTCTGCTGTAGTGATGAGGTGAGCATAGTGGGATCTGATGGTGTACCAGGTAGGGATCATCTTGCTTCCCACAGAATTGATGGGAGATCTTCATAAGGGTTAGAAACAAGAACTACAGTGGTCAGACCCTCTGCTCTGTTATCACCAGGGCACCAGAAGTTTTTGTCCTGGACTACATGGAAAATACTAAAAATCACTGATGATTTTTAAAGTGGATGAACAACACCATTGATTGGATTTGTATTTTAGAACATTTATTCTGGCTACAAGCTAGGTAATGGATTAGAGACTGTAAGACTTCGAAAAGCAAATTAAAAGATGATAACAGTAACCCAGGTGAGAGGACATGGCTGATGTAGGAATGAAATGAAGTGGATGCCTCTGAGAGAAATTTGGAAAGTAGATTTCATATGACTTGGCCATAAATTGTGAGGAGAAAGGAGAATAAGGAATCTAAGAGGGATGACTCTAAAGCTCCTGATCTTGGCATTTGAGTGGATAGTGGTACTATGCATTGATATAGAAAACAGTTTATCATTATATGGTGAAAAGGCAAGAGAGAGGGGCAGGGGATCAGTTTTAGCTGTAAAGACTTGGAAGTACCAGTAGGACATCAAGGGAGTGTCCAGTAGAATGGCCAGCTGGATGTGTGCATATGAAGTTTAGGAGACAATCTGGACTTGAAGGTGCAATGCTGAGTTTATTTCACTCCATTTGTACCATGAAGTGTTTATAAGTGAGGCTAATTTTTAGATACCTTCCTTCTTTGTAGAAATTCTTTAGTGATATTTTGGTATGTAGTTATTTCCTCCAGAGCATAATCTCCATTAAGGCCATCGACTCCTTCGATTCAAATCGTACTGTCTACATAAGAGTGATTGATTGGCTTGACAGGATTCTGGTTCCATGTAATTTTGTTTATAATCAGTAAAGAAAAGGATAAACACATCAAGCTACCCTAGATATTTTACTGCATTCTGCTTCATCATTAGTCATGGTGGTAACCTAAAAAAAAAAAAAAAAAAAAATGGAGGTTTTGAAAAGAACTCCTGAATGGCATTCTGCAATGTCCATTCATTTAATTTAGGAAAAAAATATGGTCTTAGAAATTGATTTTGCTGCTTTATTTTGCAGTCCTATAAATCACGTTCCCTGGTGCATGAACAATTAAAGAGAGCAATCCATACATTTCTGAACTTGTTAACATTTTTGAAACCAAACCAGATACGAGACATGACATTTTCCCGTTGCCGTCTGGAATTTCCATGCCTAACGTCTAGGCTCACTCTGTTCCATTATTTACTTTGGCTCCAGTGCTTGGCTTCTTCTTTCAAGTTGTTTGCTTCCAGTGTTTACAAAAGTGGATTCCCACAACCAAAGAAAGAGTGGATAATGAGTCAGTCTGGAAGTGCTATTTTTGTTGTCGTGGACTAGGATCAATTCGCCATAATTAGTGGTGTTTTCTGAAAGCAGCAGGGAACTCCTAGGCGATGCTAATTACTCGCCTCTTCTCAGCGTACACATGGAATGTACAAATGTGCGCAGGCACAGACACCCTTTTGAACATATGTTAGTATAATCCTCTTTCTGAATTCCACTGTAAGGCACTACGGTAGAATACAGTTTTAATAAAATGTGGTGCAAGTGAACTCAAATTGGAATGGTGGATTGCCAAATTAAGACTATGTGGTCTGTGTGTTTGTGATTCTCTGCCTTAAGAAGATAAAAACCTTTGTTGATTTCTTCGTGCACATTAAAAAAATGAAAAACATGCATTTGAGAGCCTTTTCCACCATATTGATTTTCTGTCTTCTGGTTAAGATGTTTTAATTAAATTTTAGACTGATGAAAGACTTGGCCCAAGTTGTGATGTTGTGTGTGTAGTTTTAGCACTTGTGCTTTGGGTTGTTCCTCTCTAAGTATTTGGTTTTTAATGCTATACTAGCATCTGTCACCATAGCAGACCCTGGACTTCCCAATGAATGTCCATTCAAATGGGGTGCAGAAGTCAAGTTTTTCTTTTTGAATAAGAAAATTCTAGTTGGAACTTCATGAATATCAGTTGAATGAAATGAGTGAAAACCTACATGATTATTTCCACTATAAATACTGAGTTAGGAAATAATAAAAAAGAAACATAAATTCATGTGTTCTCTCTGTTCCCATCATTAGACTTTGCCTATGACAGCTATGTATTGCCAGGTTAAAATGACAGGCTTTGGATTCCCATTTCAGAACCACAATTTTCTAACTCTAACTGACGTTGGGCAAGTTAGTGAACTTCTCTAAGTCTGTGTTCCTTCCTCTGTAAAATCATTAGCCCAAATAAATCTTGTTAGAATTAATTGAGATAGAACATGTAAAGCTTTTAGTGCTTGTATGCAGTAAGTACATGATAAAGATAACCTGATATTGTTATTATTACATCTGTTTCTTTAGCCTGTATCTGACCTTCAGTCTACCCAAGATTGTCCTCTCGATTGGTGTTTATCATACAGATTCACAGCTGTCTTAGAGGGTTTTATTGGAACCTTTATCCCTTTGTGCTACAGCTCTTAGACCTTTGCTCTCTTGGACCTTTGGTTCTGATCCTCTCCTCCTACTGAGCTCATTAATTCCCTAAATGGACCCCTAACCTACCTTTGATTCTTTGGGAACTTTTGGTTTGCAGGGAATATTATTCTAAAACTACCCTTTCTCTTCCCAGCCACCCCACAACACTGCATTTCTTCATGCAGTGTATTTGGTCTGGTTTGAGTCACTGTCAGAAAATGAGCTAAGGCCTGGACCCGTCGTCCACACACCTCACAGCTGCTTTTTTTCCTCGGGCCAACCTGAAAGTTATCTTTAAGAATCTGCCTCATCTTCTAAAGGTCTACTATTTCCATTTGTGACCAAATTTAACTTTAGTCATGTTTTATTTTTTTTTCTCTCTCTCTCCCCTTTTTATTTTCCCTTTCCATTACACACCATTCCGTAAGACGTGGACGAGTGCCTGGAACCAAACATCTGTGCAAATGGTTCTTGTTCCAACCTCGAAGGCTCCTACATGTGCTCCTGTCACAGGGGCTACAGCCCCACGCCGGACCACAGACACTGTCAAGGTAAGTGCTGGGGCTGAAATTCCATGTGCTTGAACTCCATTTCAGAACAGATTACATTACTGGCCTCAGAAAAGGGAACCGTGCTGCCTGCATTTGTTTTGACTGAGCTATTTGGAGCACGTTTGTTTTATTGGTAACTTTGGAATGTACTACTCATTGGAGTTAAATACAATAAAGAGGATCTATATACACAAAGGAAAAAGCATATTTTTAGAGAATGCCTGTAAACTAAAAATTTACCAATTTGGTTGTTTTTATTGTAAAAGTAATGCATGTGATTGTCCAACACTGAATATATTAAAAACCATTAAAATGTGCATTTTACGTAGGAGAATTATATGGCATATGAATTATATCTCAGTGAAATTGCTATTAGGAAACCAACATCCAGCTTGGTGTGGTGGTACATGCTTCTAATCCTAATAGTCAGGAGGCTGAGACAGGAGGATTGCAGGTTCAGGACCAGCCTCAGCCACTTTGCAAGACTCGGCAACCTAACAAGACTGTTTCATATAGCTCAGTGATAGAATACCCCTGGATTTAATACCTAGTAACACACACAAAACCAACATCCACTGATTTTATAAAATTTAGCAAATACAGATTTTTAAAGAAAGGTTTTAATTTCTCAGTCTTATTCACAAATATTTATATCTCATGAAAATTATATAAACAATGTACAGTTTTATCTCTTGCTTTTTGTCAGTTGTATATTATAAGCATTTTATATTTCACTGATAACTCTTCAAGTATTATTTTTAAACACTACATAATATTCTGATGCATTGCTATGTAACAGTTTTCTTGGTGTTCTTTGGGTGTTGGACAAATACTTTTTTTTAAAAACTTCTCATTGTTATATAAAAAAGACTCACAATAGTCCTCTTTTTTATAAATCCTTGTCTGAATTTTAAAATAATATCTTTTTTCATAATTATTTCTTTTAGAATTATTGAGTAAAATGTTCTAAATATTTTTTACTATTTTAATAGAACATTAATTTCTAATTTTCTAATGCGTATTTCTGTCCTTGTGTCGTCTTCTTTCCCAGCCTGCCTGATTCTTTTTGCCTGCTCGTTGGTGAAAGCTCCTGTGACCTGTCCCACCCATCACATTCCACATTTACCTGTCACAGTCACATTGGTTAGCTTGTATTCTCTGACCCATCTGTGTCATTGTCACAGCTGGCCTTTGCATACCCATGCTTTTTTTGACCCAGGCACTTGCTCATGGGCGCCTTACCTTTCACACCCATTTTCTTCCTCATCGTTTTCCTGAATTTGTGGCTTTCTTTTGCTGTGGTTCACTGTGCAGCCTGCAGTATACAATCTCAGATTCCCAGACTTCGTGTCATTCTACCATCAGAGGACTAGACTCTGTGTAGGGATAATGCTCAGCATGGACAACATGTCAAGTGAGTGACTCATTACCACTGCCTGGCTCTCAGCCAGTGCCACACTAGTTGAGCCTGCTACCCTCTAGTAGGTCTCCTGGAGCTCTGGAGTTCACACAACCACCATCAGCTGATGCCACCCTTCGGAATGCTGGCTTCCAGTCACTTGTGGCACTCTGTAGGTATCTCAGTCAGCATTTTCACTACCATAATCCAAAACAACTGACCACACAACTTAAAGGAAGGAGGATTTATTTGCTCACAGTTTTTGGAGATTTCAGAGTTCAGTCCATGTGAGGCTAGGTCTGTGGAGCTCCGGACATGGCTGGGGAGTCAGAGAGGAGACAGCAAGGCTTTGCTCTCTATCAAATAGGCCAGAAACAGGAGAGCCAACAAGCAAGAGGATTCAAAGACAAAAACACAGTTCCTAAGGCCACACCCCCTAGGGACCCACCTTCACACTCTACTGGCCTAGGTTACTACCCAGTAAGTCCATTACAGTGGATTTAGCCACTGATGAGATTATAATGCTCATAGCTTAATTATATTAACTCTGAACATTAATACATGAGCTCTTCAGGGGATATTCTATATCTAACTGTAACAGTTGGGGTGCTGCAGAAACTGCCCTTTCTCTCGCACATGACAAGGAGCCAGCACATTGCAGGTGCTTTGCTCACCTGTGGCTGCTACTAAGAGTTTGCAATCTCTCAAATAACTTTACTCATGAGAAGAAATGCAAACTCTGCAACAGATCATTAGCGATAACAAAATATATTAAAAGGCAGTATGCCTACCTTCACCAAGTGATGAATGAAAGTTCTCATAATTGTTGACATTTCATCATTGATGTCATGTGAATATCATGCATACCTCACATGTAATGGCTAGAGCGCTTCACCTCTGTGCTATTCTTTCCAAAAACTCATGACTCCAGTCTGATCATGAGAAAGACATTACACAGATACTGATTGGGACATTCTGCAGGATTCTGGCTTCTACTCCTTAAGACAGTTAAGGTCATGAAAAACAGGGGAGACTGACTAGGGAGACAAAACAGTTGAATACTATGTCAAACCCTGGACAGTATCCTGGAACAGAAAGAGGACATGATAGGAAAAACTTGTGAAGTCCAAATAAAGTCAAGTTTAGTTTAAAAAAAACAACAACATAAAAAAAAGGGCTGGGGGTGTAGGTCAGTGGCACAGTACATGTTTACCAGACATGGGACCCTGGGTTCAGTCCCTAGCACTGCAAACAAACAAACAAACCAAAAAAAAAAATAAAACAAGAAGTATATGAGGTCCTAGCTCTGACACTTCAAAGCTGAGTGAGCTGATACCTACTAGAATTGATAAGAGGGTCATCTGAGGTAGTACCTGAATGTGGAAGTTCATGGAGAATGAATTAACACAGGTGCAGAGCCTTACACAGTGGTGCTGGGGTTCTTTGTGAAATTAGAGGCATATGAACAAAGTTTTCTAAGGCCAAGAAGCATGTGACCAGTTCTGCTCATGTACCTCTGGGAAAGCTTCACAGAGGTGTTGCTGCTTGAATTCAGCCTTAAATGTTGAATACAATGCACCACTAAAGCATGTTAAAAAAATGTTGACTACAAGGGAAGACAACTTAGAAGAACAGAAAAAGTGTGTGCCAAAGCTAGAGGTGGAAAAGGGCTGCTGTCCCTACCTCACATTTCACCATGCCCTCTACTCTGATACCGATGAGATGCAGGTACAATATTATAATTTGCCATATGGGGCAGGATGAGGCTAGATCCCTGTTTCCTACTTTGGAAACCTGCATATGCATTGATCGGTTTCCTTACTCCCCTGCCAAAGTCTTTCCTTTCTACAGCAATAACATCTTTTTCTTTAATTTCCCCCAAATCACAGCAGTTCAAGGTTGTTAAATTTAGCCCAGATTGTAAATCTGTCACTTTTCCAATAGCCCAGTGATTCTACCCGTCTTACCTCAATAGTCCTTAATATTGCCTTTGTCTTCACCTCATTAAATGTACTGACAACTTTTTTCAGGTAGTAAATGCATTACCTAACATATTAATGCACTACTTCTTTCTCTTGGAATTATTTTAGCATAGTCTGTCCTCAGTTGATAAATACCTAGAGATAGTTTCTATTTTAACTCCAAGCTGGGCTCATCCCAGTAGTGTGTAAAATTTCCTTAAAGAAATACCTTTCATGGGGATAATGTTTTCTATTCGTCTTCTGGCACAAAAGGAAGAAGATGTTTGTCCTGCATGTCTATTTTATTAGAATGCTTTCTTTTGTCTCAGAAATTCCATCCTTCATTGGAAAAGTAAAATGTTTTCTCTTTACCATTAAACAGCCTCTGTTCCCCTTGGATATTTTAAAGACCCAAAGACTACCTGGTTCAAGATAGCTGTGTTGCCTCAAGTTATCTCAAGTGTGTGTGTCATTACTTACAATGAATTATTTCTGACAGTCTTCCCAACATAAATGAGTAACTTATGTAAGATGTCTGGTATCTCCTGACACTACTTGGAATCGAGGGTACATCCTTGCTGAAAACATCTTCGCATGGGAATACTCAATTTGTTGTCTTCTACGAGAAAGTCAGAAAGAGTCCAAAGCACTAAAAGTGTTGTCAGACATTATGTGAGATCTGACCAGCGAGAGACCTGATGATCTTCAGTTTGTGAACTGATGTCTCAAGTTTTATATGATGTGCTGAAAGAAAAGATAATGTACTGATCTCTACTGCCAACCACTCCTAAAATGAGCAGACTTAGAGTACTGGAATGGTATCAAATAATGCTAAATATGAAAATTGAATTAACTATTAAATTTCTCCATGGACACTCAATAGTTGGCAACCAAGAAGTATTTTTAAATAAAAGGAACCAATAACATAGCCAGTGGAACAGTAAGTTTCTAGTTAATTAAAGTAAATTCTATGAAAAATTAAATAAAGTAAGAAAAAAATATTGAACTTCGATTAATTTATGTGAGTATTTCAGGAAATGGAATCACTTAATACCTCATGTTTATTGGGATAAAAATAAAAAAATTAATGCCTCAGTAGAGGTTAAGAAATAATGCAGTCTTGCTCAGGAAACAGGTAATTGTCAATGATACTTGAAGGAAAGGACAGTATAATTAATGAGTTTTCCTGGCAAAAACTTCTAAGTGCATTTTTTGAATAAAATAATTTTATTAATTCGAGGACATGAAAAGTGGTATTTTAATATAATACATTAGTTTACAGGGTATATTTCTATGCTTTTATTGGTGTATTATAATTTCACATCATATGTAGTTAGTAGTGATAGTGATATGCACGCACATAACACTTTCCCCCAGCTTCCTCCCTACTCCCTCCTTCCCCATACAAGATACTGAGATTGGCATTGGTATTCTCACATATACATAACCGTCCATGGAAGAATAAGGCATTTTTAGAAGAAGACAAGTTTTCTTTAAAACACGCTATGCCCTCCAATTACGTATTTATTTATTCCTTGTGTCAGTCAACATTCTCACTGCTATAATCCAAAGCAACTCACCACAATATTTAGAAGAAGGAAGATTTATTTGCTCACAGTTTTCTTGAGATTCCGGGCTCAGTCCACATGAGGCCGGGGTCTGGAGCTCAGGGCATGGTGGCAGGAAGCAGAGAGAGGGAGAGAGTGAACGAATGAGGCCCTGCTCTCACATCATGAAGACTGACTCAGTTCTCACATCATAGAGCCTGGAAGCAAGAGTGACCAAGGGAGAAGAGAACCTGATGTAATCCCAAGGCCACACCCTCAGCAACCAAGCGCCACTTCCTACATTGCTACCTTGTTTTCATGCGAGATAGGGGGCATTCAAAATCCAAGCTATAGCCGGGCGTGGTGGCGCACGCTTGTAATCCCAGCATTCGGGAGGCTGAGACTGGAGGATCCGGGTTCGCGGCCAGCCTCAGCTACCTAGTGAGGCACTCTGCAACTTAGTGAGACTCGGTTTCAAAATAAAGAATAAAAAATAGGACTGGGGATGTAGCTCGGAGGTAGAATGCCCCTGAGTTCAATCCCCAGTACAGAAAAAAAAAAAATCCAAGCCATTACCTTCCTCAGATTGTTAACTATAGGGCTTCTTTCTCTCCTCTGAGTACAGGGCTAGTATATTTTGCATCTCTTCCCTCTTCTAGTCCTGAAAAATCTATGGTTCAGATGGTAAAGACAATCCTACCATGTCTGCATCTGCATAAGCAAGGCAAGACATGATCTCTAACTCAGGCCAGCCAATTTAAAACCAGACAGAAACACTTAGAAAACTAACCATGCTTCTACCAAAGCATTCAAGTTATGGATGAAGCCAGTCACTTCAGTTGTGTAACTCCATTTGTATAAAATCTCATAGAACACTTAAGAAGAATAATATCTTCCCAGTCAGTAGCTTTATCTTCAGTCAAGGCATTTTAAAAAAATTCTCATTTACCACTTTCTCCTTTGGTATTCCATCAACCACTGTAACATTTCCCTTTCTCCTAGCTTTCCTCGTCACCTCGAGAAGAAGCTCTGTGTTCTTTAATGCAACTCTTTGACCTTATGGTTTAATTTCCTCTAAATAAAGTAGAAATGTCTGTTTCCTGTTATAACTGCCAACATCTTGGTTTCTGGGGGGTGGGAATGAATCCGAGGGTATTCTACCTCCAAGCTAGACCCCCCAGCCCAATTTTATTTTTTATTTTTGAAGTGGGGTCTCATTAAGTTGCTAAGGTTCTTGGTAAGTTGCTGAGACTTGTCTTGAACTTGTGATCCTCCTGTCTCAGCCTCCCAAATATGAGATTACAGGCATATAATACCATGCCCAGCTTGATTTATTTTATATTTTAAATTCTTGGTATTCTTGGTAGTTTTATTTCTGCTTTCTTTCATGCAACTCAACAGGTCTACATACTTTCTGGTAACCATTCTTTTGCACTTTAAGGTTCTATCTCCTATTTTCAACTCTAAACAATTTTATGTATTTCTGTTATATAGTATGAGAGAGAGGGTCAGAGCTTGATGTTGCATTACTCATAGGTTTTTGTCTATTTGTTTAAAATTTCTATAGTTCGGCATACTATGACTGATATAGGGAACATCAATGGGCTGGTACCTACTAAAGTTTATGATGGTTCACATAAGAAGTTCTATTATTTTTGTGACAATAACCCCAGGATATATTGCAGAGAGCACTGCATTCTCTGGGTTCTTCTGTTTCTCAATTCAAGTGTTATTGTGTTAACAGATATTGATGAATGTCAACAAGGGAATCTCTGCATTAATGGGCAGTGCAAAAACACAGAGGGCTCCTTCCAGTGCACCTGCAGCCAGGGGTACCAGCTGTCGGCAGCTAAGGACCAGTGTGAAGGTAGGAGTGTAGCAGCATAGCTACTAAAGTTGCTGCTGAAGAGCACCTGGGCTGAAAAATTGTACAGTCAATAGAGGGAGCGTGCCTTTTAGACACTGCCTAGATGAATGCTTTATCTAAAGTGCCAGAAAGCCAGGGACTGAAACATAAGTCAGGCACATCAATAAAATAAGAGGAAAGAGAGCTAAATCTGGAAAATAAGGCATTGGTAACCAGTGGCTAAGCATTATGTTAGAAAGAAAAATTTACTTCTCTCTATGTCATTCTCTTCTACAGAAAGTAATTCCCATTTAAACATTTAAATTTCATTTGAGAGTTTTACATATTTGGCATTTTAACAATTAGGAGCTCATTTTATATTGGCCTGTGGAATGTTAATATTCATAGTTTTGGTGTGAATTTTGCATTTAAAAATTTTTGCCTTCCTTTGTTAATAACTTTGAAGACTTTTTAGTAAGACTGAAGTAATACCCACCTTACTCTCAGAGGTAAAGTTTGTGAAATATGTCCTGTGCCTGTGCACAACGGTAGGATTTTAGACTTGCTGAGGTTGACTTTTTTGAATTTTAGACAGAAAATTCACTTCCCAAATATGTTTATGCTCCCAAGCTTTAAGATATTATGATACCACCTATGCCGAGCACACATGCCCAGAGTTATAGAAAATAAATATCATTTCTTATTTAAGAACAGAACCATGCTTTGAATATTCAATGAGCAAAAATGTCTCTTGAGATAGTGATATCAAAGCAAGAGTGCATAGTCAGGTATGATGGTGCATGCCTGTAATTCCAGTGCTTGGGAGGCTGAGGCAGGAGGATCATAGGTTGAGACCAGTCTTAGCAACTTAGCAAGACCTTATTTCAGAATAAAAAGTTAAACAGGGCTGGGGTGTAGCTCAGAGTTGTATTCTCCTGGGTTTGATCCCTAGTACCAAAATAAATAAATGAAGAAGGAGGAGGAGGAATGTATGAGGGTAATTAAAAAGGAATCTACCAGTATTAAATAACCTTCCCAATTGTCCCTTTCTACGATCTAGAATGCCATTACCATACCTAATCTAGAAATGGAGAATGATAGAACACAAAAAGCATGTACACATTTACAGATAAGTAACTTGTTCTAGTTTTTTAAGAATCACTCCCCAAGTTTATACCTTTATTTTATGACTCCTGCCCCCAGTTACCTCAGCATTAATGAATACTTATTTCTATGTACAGAAAACTACAAATGAATGAATAAGAGATCTACACATGATATAAGGATGCCATATTCTTGTCACTATCAATGACAAGACAGATACAGATAGAATCACCTACTTGATTATCAACAGGGCAAAACTCTAATAGATACTAAATGCTATGACAGTCAAACTTGGGTTATGACCCGAGTCGGGGAGAACAGTGGTCTAGGGTCCCTGTGTGAACTGATGTGCCTGCTAAATCTTACAGAAGCATGTTGACAGGAGTAGGCAAATGTTCTCAAATGTGATAACAGACCATGTGAATTGAGTGCCTACTCACTGTAAAATGATCCATTGTCTAAGGAATAGGAAAGAATGTGGTAGATAAGAGACCTTGCCCTCGGGAAGTCTACTATTAAAACCTAATATTACAGGTAAGATATTTGGAAGCACGCAGTATATTTTGTGCCACCTAAGTGTGTGGATGCACACAGGTGCCACATATGCATGTGTACACGTCATCTCAGCCTCTGTCCATGAGCCAAACATTTCACTTCACAGTGGAGGACTTTAGGTCACTACCACCTATTTTTCCCAGGTTCACACAAATAGTAAACAGAAGAGAGTAGATGCCAGATCTCTTTTGCACTGTTTGGTGCTGTCTTTTAGAATTGTGCCAGCTAAAGGAGTGGAGGATCAGCTTATCCTGGGTGCACAGTTCTGCACTATAAAACCCCATTTATGCAAGACTTAACTTCCAAATGTTCCAAATAAGTAGACACAACTTAGTTTTCCAGATAACTGGGAGACTTCTAAAAGCTGAGTTTTATGTATAAAAACTTTTCTACAAGAAATGCTATGTGGACAGCTTCATGCACACACTTGACCACTTTTGCTTATACACATATGTGTCTAAATCTGAACTCAGGACTGTGAAGAAAAAATAAATGATCTCTAAGCTGAGAATGTATGTGTCCATGGGGATGTGGGTATCAGATGGGCTGAGAGAGGGAAATGGCCAATGGATTTTGCCAGAGGATCACTGTGATAGACAGCTAGATAGATAGCCAGATAGGAAACATGAGAATGGATGGATGGATGAATGAATATAGAAGTTCAACTTTGAGGAAGCAGAAGAATGAATTAATGGAAAAAACAATGAGCACATGTGCTATGACACTTTTTTCTTTCTTTCTTTTTTTTTTTTTCAGCAGTGGGGATGGAACCCATGGGCATTCTATCTCTAGCTACACCCCTAGCCCTATTTTTTATTATTTATTTTGAAACAGGGTCTCACTAAGTTGTGGAGGGCTTCACAAAGTAGCTGAGACTGGCCACCAACCTGCGATCCTCCTGTCTCAGCCTCCTAAGTCCTGGGGTTACAAGCATGTGCCATCATGCCTGGTGACATTTTATTATTATTATTTTTTTTTTTTCATGTTAGGTAATGTGCCAGTGTTGTAACAAGGTTTAAGAGAGAGGTACATCTCACACAAAAGTTTGAATACCCAATCATCATGCTTATGAACCAAAAGGGTGTGTGTGTGTGTAAGACACTAGATCTGAGGCTGACAAACTTTTTCTGTAAAGGGCCAGATAGTAAGTGAATGTGTGGTGGTGTTTTCCAATAAAACTTTATTCATAGTAGTAGTCAGAGGGCTGAATTTGGCCTGTGGGCCATAGTTTGCTAACCCTTGCTGTAGACCATTACAGGCCCAAGGGCTTTTAAACCTTGAGTGTTGACAAAATCCAGGAAGCTTGAGTGAGGTTCACAGATTAAGTATTTGTTCCTCTTGGGTATGCAGTGGGATTAGTGTATACAGATTCCTAGCTCACTGGTTAAAATTTTCAGGATTTTCCCTCCTGGAAAGATACTCATCTTTTAGTAGAGGTCAGTTAAAATTGTATAACGAGAACTCCAGTTTAAGTTAATGATGGTTGATAGACTCCTTTACATGGACGATTGAAAAGCTGCATGAAGCACCTCTTCTACAGTGCGTCTGTGCTCTCTTGCCTGCAGATATTGACGAATGCCAACACCATCACCTGTGTGCTCACGGCCAGTGCAGGAACACCGAGGGCTCCTTCCGGTGCGTGTGTGACCAGGGCTACAGAGCATCCGCGCTCGGAGACCACTGTGAAGGTGGGGGCTGCTCTTGCTTGCAGGATCATAAAGAGGGCAATCTGCCGTCGTCTCAGCCGCTGTCCACGAGCCCAAGCTTTGACTTCACACTTGAGGACTTTAGGTCCCTGCAGAATATTTTCCCCAGGGTCACTCAAATAATACACAGAAGGGAGTAGAATCCAGTCTCCTTTGCACTGCTGTTCCCTGTCTTTTAGAATTGTGCCATCTAGAGAAGTGAAGATCAATTTATCCTGGGTGCAGAGTTCTGCACTATAAAACCCCATTTATGCGAGACTTAGCTTCCAAATGTTCCAAATATGTAAACATAACCTAATTTCCCAGGTAACTGGAAGACTTCTAAGAACTGAACTTTTTGTGCAAAAACATTTCTACAAGACATGCCACGTGGACAGCTTTGTGCAGTCCTTGGTCACTTTTGCTTCCTGCCGTGGCTCAAGACCTGTGTGTGACGGTCAGGGCTGCTGAGCCAGCGCTGTGGACAGACAGGGAACGTGCTTTCCCGCCCGGCCCTTTCCCTCCTTGACCACTGGCCTGTCACCTGTGAACGTTCCCTGTGTTTGATGTCCACCCAACTAACAGTTCTCTTCCAGCTCACCTGCTACTTTGCTACATGTATAGCCCATCAGTTGTGAAAGCAGAAACAGGAGCAGAGCAGGGGTGTACCCCACAGAGTCAAGGCTTTTATAGGAGGGCCTGAACTCCACTGTTGAGGGAAAGGGATGAGCCTTTTAGAGAATGGTTTGGGTGCATACCTTTCAATAGCCTCAGAACTTTTTTTTTTTTCCTCCCAACCTAGTTGGTCAGGGAAGATCCATTGTAGAGGATGTGGCCTTTGTGACCAGCATGTCAGTTCCAACATGGCTGAGTAACCAGGCCCCGTGGGTGCTAGGGGTATAAAATGTTTCAGCCCTTCCAGGGACAGCTCTGGCAGAGTTTCAAAGGCCTTAAAATGTACTTGGGAGGCTGAGACAGGAAAATCACAGGTTCGCAACCAGCTTCAGCCACTTAGTGAGACTCTGATTCAAAATAAAAAGATGAAATAGGGCTGGGCATATAGCTCAGAAGTAGAATGCCCCTTGGTTCAATCCCCTGCAACACACACACACATGGGTATATTGTCTGTGAACCAGTAAGTAAGCTTCTAGGTTTTAATGCTAAGATGTAATGTTCCTTAAAGATTACTAACAGCAATAAAAAGTTATAATCAAGACACCTATGGAAAACAGGCAAATGGTCAAAGAAGTGATAAACTTGAATATGTAAAAAGTTGTTCTCAGGAAACTTGAACTTTCTAACACATGGGCAGAGGTTCAGGTTTTCACATACTGACATTCCAAGGCACGGAAGGATTATTGCGAGTCAGGCACGGAAGGATTATTGTAGAAATCAGTAGGTAGCAAGGTCTGTGCAATAGCACTGAAAACCTAAACCGACCATCAGTGTCTCTTTTACCCTGCTTCTTGGCTGAGCCAAGAGGATAACCAGGATGCTCACTAAGTTGTAAGTAATAGATACTCATTCCAGGGCATGTGCCTCTGGTTTGGCTGACTTCATGTGTAGCCATCTCATCAGAAGTCCAAGGTTTCCGTTCTAAAAGCATCTGTTGCATGAGAACCTAAACGAAACCTTTTTTAGCCAACTTATTCTTTGTTGTTAATATATATGTTTATAAGATACAATTGTTTTAATAAGAAAGCTTCTATTGTAATATATATTTGTATAAATACATATGAGAAAATGGAGATATATATGCATATATATATACATATACATGCATACATATGTACATACATACATACG
Source organism: Graphiurus murinus (assembly GCA_004027655.1). Taxonomy (NCBI): domain Eukaryota; kingdom Metazoa; phylum Chordata; class Mammalia; order Rodentia; family Gliridae; genus Graphiurus; species Graphiurus murinus. Next base: position 20,898 of record PVLC010021045.1, read on the forward strand.
AATGAGGCTGTTTTATTCTGAAGTCAAGACTGATTTCCCTGGTGCTTTGGGTTATAAATAGGGCTGGAGTCCATCCAACTAATGCGCGGAGCTCCCTTTGAAACCACATTAGCACTTCAGCCTGCTAATTCCCACCTTGTCCGTTTCCGCCCCTCCCCAGTGGCATTCTCCATAATTAACTGAGCTGTGACCCTTCACATGCCTCTCACAGCTGTGGACGGAAGAGCTGTCCTTCTTACTGGCTTTTGGATTCCCATGTGTGATTTTCCTCTGAGAACTCTGGCCAAGGCCTCCTTTGCTTACAGCAGCAGCCTGCTGACCTTGTGCTCTTTGCAGAGTGCTGCCTTGTCCACCCTGTTCTGGGTGAGACGTGGCTTCTGTTGCCCAGCTCTTAGGTCTCCCAGGCATCTCGGCTTTCGAAGGCTCTGCCTTTCCAGCAGGCTTTTAATCTCGTGTCTACCTTGACCATCCCCACCCTGTCCCTGAGGTTGCTCCCTGCAGGCCCCTTGCAAAGTCTGAGAAGATAACTCATTACTTAGTCTTCCTGTGGCCCATCACTCTTGCTCATTTCCACATGAATAAAACAAAAACAGTGCAGACTTCATAGGATTTCTTTCCAACTCAGAAGCATTCATTTGTGTGGGTGCCTGTGTGTATTCATTCAACAAATATTTACATAGTGTCACATTTGTGCAAGGCACTGTTCTAAGCACAGGGCATACAGCTATAAATAAGAGAGAACTTCCTCCCCTATCAGAGCTTGCAAGCTGGGAGGAAGATAGCAGTAAACACGTTAAACAAGTAAACTGTATAGGTTATCAAATGGCGGTAAGTGTTTGGGAGGAAAATTAAGTGGTCTATATGGGGAGTGCTGAGGGAAGGTGGTGATTTTAAGTAAGAGTCAACATTTGATTATTTATAGGAAGAATATTGCAGTCAAAGAAATACAGGTGCAAAGGCCCCCAAGGAGCAGGCTTTGTGGAAGTTATTAGGAACACCACATGAACACTTTCAATTTTCAGTGCCTAAAATGATTATTTAAATAAAGATATTTATAGGCAACGGATCTATGCATCTGGGATTCCAGAGAAAAAAGCAATAACTGGCTTTAGTTGAGATGGCCACGTTCTCTCTGTTTTATGTCTTTGGGTCAGTATTCAGAGCATCTTAAATCTGGGTGAACACTCAGTATAGTAACTTGTTTTTATTTTGATAATGAAGAAATAAGACACTCTTATTCCTCTTTTGTTGGCCCTATGAAAGATACAGCAGCCAGTTAATTAGCTGGTTGGGTTTTATGAGGAAACTTTAACTTAGTGTCCCCCTACTTGAACGAGACAGCAAGGAGACTGGGAGACTATGACAGTTCCCACATTCACTTCTTCCTGGAACTGTTCATGTATTTTAGCACAATCATAATTATTTGCAAGAAATGCCATAAAATACCAAATTCTGAGAAAACAAAGGAAGTTTTGTTCCTCAGCTTTCTTCAGTGCTAACTGTTTAAATCCTGCACAGACACAGCAGAAGGGGGACCCATGGAGTGTGTCAGGAGTAATGAGCTCTGACTAGGATGAATGTGGTAATACACAGCCCTGGAGAAAGACCCTGCTGACCTGAGGGCACCAGTGCGCCTCACAGGCTCATGGTGAAAGCTTGTTTCTGTTTATGCAAACCGCTTGGAGTCACACGTGTGCTAGAAATACATACATTATGGAGAAATCTAGACAACGCTGACCCTGCCTATGACAGCTGCTGAGTGACTTCTCTAGGCTTTGGATCTTGCTGGGTCCTCTTCCTCCAAGACTCCCTCTTTGTCCCTTCTCCTGTACTCTACCCTGTGGTCAAGACACCAAGTACATTCCTTCTATCATGGGAAGACTTCTTTTGACCAGTATGATACCTTTTCTCTAAATTCACATCATTATATCACTACTAAAATTAGGACTATTCTTTTTCTTCTTTTTTTTTTTTTTTTTTTTTTGGTAGTACTGGGGATTGATCCTAGGAGTATACTACCTGCAAGCTATACCTTCTTTCCTTTTTTATTTTTGAAACAAAGTCTCACTAGGTTGCTTAGAGTCTTGCTACATAGCCGAGATTGGCCTTGAGCTGGTGATCCTCCTGTCTCTGCCTCTCAAATCCTGGGATTACAAGTGTGAGCCACTGGCCCACTTCTATTCTTTTGTCAAATAATTATGGTTTGTGAGAATTCTTATGTTCAATTGTTTTAATATTTTATGAGTTTAATACAATTTGGGTTTTTTTTTTTTTTTAACAAACATTTCCCTTTGTAGGCAGGGACCTAGCCAAGTAATTAATTTTTTATAGTGCATAATATAAGATCTTGTATAAATAGATAAAAGTATGTTAGATATGTTCTAGATGTACTTAGCGATATATATTTTAAAATATTTTTATTCTTTATCATCAAGAAGATAACAAAGTGAATTATTATTTGTAATTTTTTTTAACTTTTTCTCTTTCAAGTGTGTGTGTGTGAGTGTGTGTGTGTGTGTGTGTGTTTATTTGTTTCTGGGGATTGAACCTAGGGCTTTGTGCATATAGGCAAGTACCCTATCTACCACTGGACTACAGCCCCAGACCAATTAATTGCATTTGATGTTTAAAATTTACACGTATTGTTAAAGGCTAAAGTCCTTTCAAGACGTTTCATTTTTTAAAAAACTCTAAAAGTCAAGAAGCTGTGATCCATTTAAAATCACACATTGATTACGATATAAAGTTGCATATTTGTGTGGTTTTTGTGTGCAAAATAAGGAAAGGCTGAATTTTCTTACGGTTTAATCTTTCAAACTTTTGCCCTTGGTTTGTAGATATCAATGAGTGTTTGGAGGACAAGAGTGTTTGCCAAGGAGGAGACTGCATTAATACTCCAGGGTCCTACGACTGTTCTTGTCCAGGCGGGTTCCAGCTAAATGACAATAAAGGATGTCAAGGTACTTCTCTTTTTATTTTTCCTCAGTCATTATTTACATAGTTCTTCAATTCTGCAATGTTTCCTGATGACAGTCTGTGGTTTTACCACTTACTTTATATACAAATAATAAATGCCAGTTTGTATTATTAGTATATTTCTTGGGTCTGAATCAAGGATAGAAAAATCTGTACAAAACAGCCCCATAACAACTGAAACTCAACCTTGTCAGAAGTATATCCTGGCTTTGCATGGTTCTGAGGTCGCCATGCTTTGCTATTCCTTCCATGGACCAACTTTTTTTTTTTTTTTGCGGGGGGGGGGGTGATATTCGGGATTGAACCCAGGGGCATTCTACCTCTGAGCTATCCCCCCAGCTCTATTGCTCTATTGCATTGTATTGCATTGTATTTGAAGCAAGGTCTCACTAAGTTGCTGAGGGCCTCACTAAATTGCTGAGGCTGGCCTCAAACCTACAGTCCTCTCTCAGCCTCCCAAGTACTGGGGTTAGAGGTGTGTGTCACCTTGCCCAGCTACTTTCTAGCTTTTTTATCTCCTTCATGGGCATATTTCTTTCTGTAACAGAGGTAATATTTTCCTGTCCTCTTCCTAGTCTCTATTTTTCTTTAATCCAATATCAACCCTTGTTTTTTCTCTTTCTAAAAAGCCTCACTAATAATTTGGTTAAAATTATGAAGGACAGGATTTTATATCTGTTCAGAGTACTAGCAACATTTAGTCTCTTCCAAACAACAGTTTGGTGAACACAGCAAATTAATAAGGGCACAGCAACACAACACAGATACTAACAGGAACATTCACAATAATTTGGAGCACCTACCAGGTGCTAAGTACTATATGTGTCTCTAATTCTTATAACAACTTGAGAAGTAGTTTGTTTGTTTGTTTATTTTGGTACTAGGGATTAAACACAGGGGTATTCTACCTCTGGGCTGGACTCCAAGTGCAAGTTTATTTTTTTATTTTGAAACAGGACCTCACTAAGTTGCTGAGGCTGGCCTCAAACCTGTGATACTCTTGTCTGAGCCTCCCGAGTACTGGGATTACCAGCACTCCTGACTAAGAGGGGGCTTTTTATATATATTTTGTGCATGAGTAATAAGGCTCAGAGAAGTTAATCAGCATGCTTCTGTCTAATAAGAGGTGGAGTTGAGATTTGAACCCATAATCTCTTCCCATAAAAAAAGAAAAAGAAGACAATAAAGTTAGACAAAATGACGAAGACAGTAGAACCTAGTGATTTTTCTATAAGGTTATTTTCACACGGTGGCCACAAAAATCAGATTTTCTAGATCCTGTATCCAGCATTTCCAGCTATACCTGACTGTCCCACTAGATTTCTTATATTTGTTGGTCTTAATAAATCTATGTATTTTTCATTGAAAAATCATATTTACCTTTGTAGCTATTTATTTCTGATACATATATCAGTATCATTTTCCCTTAATGTCCCTCTGACATTATGGAACTCTATAGTATGTCCTGAAGTATTAAGAAATAAAGGACTGCTGGAGGATTCTTGATCCAGTATTGTTGGATGTGTATGACTTCAAATTCTAGATTGCAATAAATTATGGCCTCTCACATATTCCAGATAACAGTATTCCTGCAGTAATGATTAGTAATGATTGATAGTAAAAATCCCATACGTTTGGGATTTTCTAAGCTATGATGCTGGAATAGTATTATTCTCTGCGTCTCTATCACTCTCTATGTCGAGTAGTGTGTTAGATACGAAAGGCAAGAATTTTTGCCTCAAAGTCTTTTAATTTCCTTATGGATCCATAGCTTGAAATATACTGCTGTGTACCTCATTTAGGATGTTTAAATACCTAACTATATAAATACATCCTAAATGTATACTAATATATACTAATGTGTACCTCATTAGGATGTATTTATTTGTTACCATAATGCAATGAGTGAAATGTTTTAATTTTTCCAGTAGAGAAATTAAATCTGCTTGGATTTGATACAGTAGAGAAAGAATATTGAATTATGTGTTGAATGTGAGAATATCTCCATTTGGGGACTTTAACCAAAATGAATACTGATTTATATAAAAATGCCAAGAGATGCAAAAAGCCCAAGAAATTTGATCTTGGTTTTTATTACATTCTCTTTGGTTTAAATGCAGCACTTTATTTGGTCAAATAGAAGCAAAACCACATCTTAGAATAAGTGGACCAAAATTTCATATTACAAAATTTATAATTTAACTTCCAGAATTAAATCACTAGGAACTTAGTCTGTTTCATCGATTGCCCTATATTCTTCAGTATGTTAAATTTGTGTCTATGCTTTGATATCCACTCTCAAATATGAGGCTCCTCCAAACGTATGGGATTTTTACTATCAATCATTACTAAATTGATTTTGTTCTTTGTCACATTTATTTTTGTTTCCCAGAATAAATTAATATGTCTGCTTGAAAAAATGAGCCTGTATGAGGGAAAGACATTTCTGAAGCAGGTCTCAGTGCCGTTTAAAGAATAATGTGTATGAATCTGTTTGATCACTTTTGTTCTGCCTGAAGTCCCTAGCCTACTTCTCTCTAATACCATGATTAGGTTAGCATTCTGTAGATAGGAACAGATTTCAGAGTTTATTTTATTGTGGAAAATATAATTGATGGCAATGCCATAACCATAAGATGTGTGTGTGTGTGTGTGTGTGTGTGTGTGTGTGTGTGTGTGTGTGTGTGTTTTGCTAGGGATGGAATACCTAGAACCCTGCGCATGCTCAGGTAAGCACTGTACCAGCCCCAAATATGGGGTATATTTGATTAACAACGTGTTATTGGCATAAACTGTAAAGCTCACCTAATAATGTGAAGATAGTTCCATATTCAGTGAGGTGTTTTCAGTTGAAAGTATATCTAAGATTCTCTTTGCCCTACAAAACTAATGGTGATATGCGAACAGTATGGAAATTCCATGTTATAGTCTCTTTAGGAATGTGGCAGGATACATTTGAGATTGAGAGCACACTCTGGCTTCACGTTTTGGCTTGCACGTGCCAAATTGTGAATTTCTGTGGAATCTCGGACCCATGAAAGAAATCCAACTTAAATACAGTTTGGCTTTCAGCTTGGAGTTACTAGCAGCAGAGTTTAGAAATGCTTCAATAAGGACAATCCAAATTGAATGCATATGTTTCTCTAGTTCCAGATATTCATGTTGTTCTTTCTTAGCAGTTTCCTGGAAAAAAGTCTGGGAATCTATCTTCAGTTCCTGTCATCAACCTTTTTAGACAATTATTTGTTAATCGATGGCTTCTTTTGAAGCAAGAGCTTTTTGCACAGTATCCCCCATGCAAAGTTGCAGAGCAGGTAGCTCGTAAAGAACCACACTGAGGCATTAGTAGGAAGGAAGTCTTGGGAAGCTGCCAGGACGAGGCAAGACCGACATGGATCTGGTCTCCATCCTCAGGCCAGTAGTACTACACGGCACCTTCCTGCCAGACAGAGGTAACTCTAGGCAGCAGGTCGAAAGGATGAAATTGAAAACTAAGAAGTAGTACTTCAGCTTACCAATCTAATGTACTATCGGTAGGTAGAAACCAGACATGAAAATATGGATATTTTATAAAAGAAGTGAAGATTTTTCACAACATGAACTTATACTGAGAAATGGAAGAAAATGATTCATTGAGCTTTCTTGAAATATCTGAAAATTAGGAACAGTAACAATAATAGGAGAATTGTTAAGAAAATATGAGTAATTCCTGCTTGGTTTCTTATTTTGATTTAGCAATGGATAGACCCAATAGTCTGATTTATATAATAGAGGGAGGGTGAAGAATTTAGGATTCATAAAGAGAGAGGGGAGGCAGGTGTGGTGGCGCAGGCTTGTAATCCCACTACTTGGAAGGCGGAGACAGGAGGATCACAAGTTCAAAGACAGCTTCAGCAACTTAGTGAGACTTTCAGCAATATAGCAAGACTCTGTTTCAAAATAAAGAATAAAATAAAATAGGGGTAGTGGTGTAGCTCAGAGGTAGAATGCCCCTGGGTTTAGTCTTCAATGCCACAAAAAACAAAAAATAAAAATTAAAAAATAAATGGGGGGGGGGTCAGATTTTCTGTTGCACAATGAGACCAACAGAACATGAAGAAGATCCCCAGGGGACCCTGGATACAGAAAAGGTTGGTTTCACTGAGGAAGGAACCGCAGGGTTGGGGGCCAGGCCTGTTCTAGAAGTCACTAGGAAGAACTCATCATTGATACCTTTTTCCCCTTCCCAGTAAGCTTTGCAGTTATTGCCAAGCCTCCCCTGTTCTGTTGTGACCTTCATAATGGCAAGGGCCTGACCCATTATCCTACAAGCATTAAGAAAACGTTTTGATTGATCAAAGATAGACTTCTCAGAGGATATTGAGGACCTCTGACATAATAGATCACAGAGGGCCTAGGAGACTTCAGGAAGACAGGAAAATGATCTCAGCAGAGCTGCTACCTGGATGGTGATGTATGTGGCCATTTTTGTGACTCCAGTTAACCAAGAGTAACTTACCCAGTCACTACTCAGTTAGTAGAGAGTGAATATAACAGAAATTTTGTGATGGAAAAACATTCATAGGCCACTGACTTGTCAGTTAAAGTGCCAAGGTGTAGGGACTCTGTTATAATTTGCAGCCTTTCTCAAAGAGGGGACAAAATAATGAGGGGCCC
>PVLC010021046.1:0-28428 GCA_004027655.1 Graphiurus murinus
AAAAATGGCACAATAAACTTATCATAGATAGAGTAGTTAGAATTTAAGCAAAGCAGGGCCCTGAAGAATGTTTTAGAACAGTAAAAATTTGATACTTTATTTTTCAAAAAAATTCAAAGTAGTGATTTTTGGAAAAATGAGAATATCATTGAAGTTTCTTAAACATAGCTTCAAATTTTTAATTTTACATGCAAACATCATAACAAAGATTTTCTACAATAATTTCAAGTATTGTCCACCTTCTTTCTTCTCCAGCTTCCTCTTTCCACACATAGAATGATGATTTTGGCACATAGGAAATAGGAGCTGACTGAAACACTCTTTGCTTTGCAATACCCTAATTGTCAATTTATTTGAATTTGTATTATATCTTATCAAATACTTCTTATTTTGTGGACCCCTGGACCAATTTCCTATAATTATTCTCTTTTCTCAAGGAAGATCAATTTCTATTTACCATTTTTTTCCATTCCATCTACTGTGACATTTCACTGTTCACCTTGACGCAACACATCTTGAAGGATTTGTCTTTATTTTCTGACTCCACTTTTCTCTCCTCACATCTTATCCTAAGTTCACTCTAATTAGGTTATTTTCCCTGTCCACTTCACCAAGAGGACTCAGGTCATCAGTAACATCCCAATTGGTGAGGTCAAGAGTCACTTCTCTGTCGTTATCTTATTCACACACTGCAGATTTTGACATGCCATTCCTCTTGCATCTATTCCTCACTCTCCTTGTCCTTGTTCTGCTCTGTTAGTCATTCCCTTTTAGATGCTTTTGCTGGATCTTCTCTTGCTCAGTGTCTAATCTTTGAGATTCCTGAGATTCCTTTTGCTTCTTCATCAATTCTCTTGTTAGGAAATTTATTTCCATTGTTTTGAATTCATCTGTTCATATGATTCTGAAATTAGTATTTTTTTTAAAGTTCTAAATCCTGGCGTAAATGTCCAACTGCTAAATAGATACATCTCCTTGGATGTCTAATTGGAATCTTAAACTTATCATCTCCCCAAATGACCTCTTTATGTCTTCTGCTTTCTCCAGAATCTTTCCAGTTTCAGCGGCATCACCATCCACCTAGAAATTGTCCTTGACCCTTTAATATTCCTCATCCAGCCCATTAGTGTTCATCATATTCTACTTCTCAACATTTTGTCCCAAATAAGCCCATTTATTTTATTCTCCATTGTTACAATCCCATTCCAAACCACCACACTTTTATCTTTAATCTAGATTACTGCAGTACTTTTGGAATTAACTTTGTTACTTCTGTACTCACATCCTTTGATTACTTATATAGCATCAACTGATTTTTTAAAAAATTGACTTTGATTTTCTTTTTGCTTTTTTGTGGTACTAGGGATTGAAGCCAGAGGCATTCTATCTCTGAGAAACAATGGATAAAATTAAGTTTTATGCTTTTGTGGAAAAACAGTAAGGTACATAAATTTTTTCAAAGTGAAATAGAGGCCATTAAAGAGTTTTAATCACGGAAATGACATGCTTAAATTTATGTTAAAAAAAAAAAAACAGTGTGAGACCAGCATGGGGGGAGAGGCATGCATATAATTCCAGTACTTGGGAGGCTGAGACAAGAGGATCACAAATTCAAGGCCAACCTCAGCAGCTTAGTGAGACCTTCTTTCAGAATAAAAAGTAAAGTATATTACTAGCTCTAGTAGTGATATACTAGAGCTTTGGTTAAACATTATGGAATCCATTCCATTACAGATTTACTGGATTTATATTTTTCATAAATGTTTATTTGTTCTGTGCAAAATTGGCAATAAAGCTCTGGAAAGTTACCGTGACTGCTATTATATATCTGTTGAATCATATCACATTTGATGTCTTTATATTGGATTTTATAGGTCTTTTATCCAACTGGGCTTTGACTAATTACTGTAGCTCATAGAAGAATGAGAAAAAAATCTAAACAGGAAAAACTAACAAGGTCTTTCAACTGCAGAATTACACAGTAATACCATTAGTCTGAGAAAACCATTGAATGTGAAAGACTTTTTGAAAGGTATTGTTAGAAAATTTTTCTCATGTCACTTTTATGACAAATTACTTAAAAATTCTCTATTGTATTGCTAGGCTGGAGCATTTTCCTTGAAGCACTGAAAGATAATGCTCTAGTACTGACAAAAGGAGAAATATTCACAATAAGGTAGATAATGATCTCTATTAACATCCTAAGAGACTAAATATGAAACAAATTTAGGTGGTAAGTGCTTAACTTCAAAGGTAGCATGTCATCTAGTACTCTTTGTAATGTCCATCGGCTTGAGTTTTCTATAGGCTCTGAAAAAACATCTTAAGTGTTTTTCTTATGATTTCATTTTCTTGATCAGAGCACAAAGCCTATGTCCTCTGTACTATGCTTTTAAGAAAGTTCCTTCTTGTAAAATGACTTTTGGCAGTTCACGTTTAAAAATATTTGAGAAAAGGAAAATTCTGAAATTTCCATTTGCTTTTGAAAGTATGTTTTAAGTGTACAAATGTGTCATTTATTGACATTCCTGATACTGAATAGAATGGAATTTAAGTTATATTCTTTTCTCCTTAGATTAAAAAAATGACATATAAACATAAGAAGAGTTATATAAGAAAACAGTTTTTTAATGTCCACATGTCACTTCCAACTTATACTTGGCTTTGTATGGGGCTGCAAGGATGAATGTCTCCAAATTTAGGATATGGGCAGTAATTCTTAGTCAAAAGTTTGCAACACTGAGCAGCCTTTATTAAGATCATTTAAGTCTGCTTCAGTGCTTATTGAAAATTGATCATTATACCTTTACTTCCTTACCTCTGTTGGAAAACACTGAAGAGTAAATGTACTTAATCCGTGTTTATACATATGCATATGGATAAACTGTTTGAATTTTGTAGGTCAAACTTTTAAAATAGAAATATCCAAATCTCCTAGTCAATAAAACCAAATTTTACTTCCTCTAAGTATCTGATGGGCAAATTCTTGAGGCACACCAAGAGTACTTAATCCATATGCAAAAGAGATTCTTGGTGACCATTGGAACATAAATCTGTTTAAGTGTTGAGTTCAGAGGAGTAGGTATACAAGATCTTTACTACTAAAATAGTTGTTGGAATGTCATCACTCTATTTGGCCTATAATTAATGAAACATAATTGAATGGATGAGGCTAATCTTTGGAGAGACAAAAAGCCGACCCTATACAAATTAAATTAAAATCTCTGAAGAATTATATAGTGTGTAACTTATTATTGTTAGTAGTCATAATAATATTTTAAGTAACTAGAAAAAATATATTAGTAAACCAAAGAAAAATGAATTCAGTATTTAATAAAGCTTAGAGTATTAAGTAATACAGGGGGGAAAGGGTGAGCTAAAAATGAAAACTTATAAAATGTTTACCCTTTGTTTGAAGATACATGTGAGATCATCCTGCATTTCTTATCAGAGGAAACTGGAAGACCCAGCAAACTGCTCAAAGAAACATGGTGCTGAGATATTCCTTTACTTCTCTTCCCACTATGGTCAGACCCTGAAAGTGAAAATTTTTCCTACTTAAGGTTTTTTGAAAGATTTTCATTGATTTACTCTTTTAAGTGTAGAGGCTCTTCTTGACACGCTTCAGGACTCTTCCTTCATGTCTTTATTATAGGATGATTATGGTGAAAGAGGTTGAATTATATTTGGTAAAAATGTGATGTACTTTGAGGTAGCCTTAGAATTTAGCACTCTGTGCTGCTGGGTATGTTCTGGGCTGGACTTAATTTAAAAAGGTAAATACATTGCAAATTTCAAGGAGTTTACATAAGAAACTGAGCAAAATGATAAAAATGCAGATTTTGAGCCTTACCTTAGAGACTCAGGTCCAAGTACATGTATTTTTAATATGCATCTATTCTCCTACCATGTTACAGACACACAAAGTGATTTTGATTCAGAAACTTCACTGAAGCAGATATAATTGGATAAGTGGAATGGAGCTTTACTCAGAAAATCTTTGAAAGACTTAAAGATTTTAGGCTAGGGGAGCTCTAAGGAAACTTGATATTAATTCAGTTTTACTCCATTCTACCTCATTTCTCTCCTTTCCCAATTATTGCACACTAAGGCTTGAATTTTTTATTTTATTGTTTTGGTTTAAGAACAGATTCTCTTTCTTTTTATAACAACAAGCTTCTAGGAAGAAAACTGAGTGAGAGATCACTTTTTATTTTTTCCTCAGCCCAATCAATATACAGAGGCTCTACTCAAGTTGTGCTCTAAATCACTCTTAGGTGTTAGCTTCCCCAAATACTTTCATCTCATGCTAACCATGATAAAATATCTAACAAGTCACATTAGCAAGTCAAATTAGCATGCCAGGGCTGCTGGAGTAAGAAGATGAGGCATTTTTTTTTTTTTTTAATTGCTTGTCTCTCCAGTATTAGCATTCAGCTTCTCAGAATCATATGGTTCCCATTTTGGGGGAAAGTTCACAGGCAATCACAGTGTAGTTGAAGTGTTTGGAAGCAGGGCGTTGGCAGGATGAATGAGGTATTTAGAGCTTGATCTTTCTATTTATGATGAAGTATTCATCGGTCCATCTCCTTACATATGTTACCATTTATACAGCATATTCTTTATAGTATCTTCTCTGTATTGAATGAGGCCCTTGCATGATCCATAGTTAACCTGACTTGAGCTAACTAGACTTCAGGGGAAATTAATTTTGGGTTCACAAAGATAGACAAATCACCCAGTGTATACAGCCTTAGTTTATTCCAGTCTACTTGAAACATCAATAGAAGTATGAGACCAAAATGTAGGATTCACAAGATTAGATTTTGTCTATTTTATGTTTAGATGTGCTTCTGTATTATGTGTAAAAGGAACACAGCAGTTAATAAATATTTTTTGGATTAATGGGTGAACACAACATGCTCTATTGTTTCCCAACTTCATTTTATTTGTGTACTGCCTTCAAGAGTTTTACTAGATCCATGAAATATCTAGGCTGTTATTTGATCAATAATTTTGATTCATTAAATTTATTTAATTTTTCTTTAGCTTCATGTTAGGCTATAATATAGGTGAGATCAAGGGTTATAATGTAATACTTAGAAATATGAAAACAAATAACCAAAAGTATCTTCATGTTGTGACATGCAAACCTCTTTTGCATACCAGTAGTACTAAATGTCCCTTGATTTGGAAGATGTACTCGTACTCCATGTGCTATTATCATGACATTAGAATAGAAATCCCTGAAGAACTATGTTTTGCCTTGCTTCATTTCCTCTTAGGCTTTAGAATGACTATTATGATGCCAGTTAAGTTAATGCCACATGCAGAATATACATGAATTAAATATCCCTGTAGAAGAAGAATCACTCTATTCAGAAAGAATTAGAGCCCCAGATACTATAAAGTATTTTTTTTGGTGGTGGTGGTGTTTTTGATTGCTAGATTTGAGAAATCTATAATTATGGTTTTCCTTACTCTGAATTTGACTAGCACAGAGACTTTCAGAACATATCTTGATAAACCCATTTCCCAAATTCATTCAGTCTCATGTTACATTTTATGTTAGTTCACTTTGACTAACTGTACTGCCTACAATAAGATAAGAAAATTTCATTTTGACACATATTTAAATAATAAAAAGTTTATAAAAAGGTACATTTGCATTAAGATGAAGTAAAAAAAATTATATATATATATATATACACATACATATATATGCACTTAAATATATCATTAGGTTACTTGTAAAAAAGTCACCAAGAGAATAGGTGCAAAAGGCTAATTGACTATATCTCAGGGACTACTTTATTTCTGCTTGAGATTTCCCTACCTATTAATTAAATGAAGAATGCCTTTGAGTTTTCTAAAGAGGGACGCTATCTCTTTTTTCACTTGTTGAAGTGGAGCCACACCACTTCAATAACCATGTTACAGAGGAGCTATGCTTCTCTAAAGACTTAATAAATGCTAAAATGTCAACTCTTGCTGGGTTTAAATGACATCCTCTTAATTTTGAAATATTCAACCTTCAACCTCAGTTTGAAGTAGTATTTGAATATATAGTGTCTTTATCTTCATACAGAAACCTCTCTGTGTGCAATTCCTCCAAAACATGAACTGCTGTGACTCAATGAGGTTATGTCACTCCCCAGGGGCAGATCTCATCAATTCTGCTGACACAAGAGAGTTTAGCATTGTTTAAAGCAGAACTCCTGTAATATCTTCTTTCCTTTTCAGCCTAGAATCAATGAAAACTGATATATAACCACACTACTTAGTTCCAAAGAGTAAGAAAAATCTTAACTAAATACTAATAAACACTCAAATACTTCTTATTTCCTAGGCAAAGCTTGCTTTGCTCATTGTAGCTTAATAAATGGCTGTCGATTAATTCTACATCTTTAAGTCATTCAGAAGAAAGTAATAAATATGGGCTTTAAAATATTTTAGTGGCAATGTTATCATTAGATATTTATTGAGCCAATTGTATTTAGGAATATTTAAGGCACTTTGGGCAATGTTATTCATTCTTCATTACTTCTTTAAAATTCGTATTTCAAGGTAATTACCCTGAAATACATTGAGATTGTGGTATCTCTTTAAATACCTTCAGATTGTGGTATCTCTGAAAAGATCATTTGATAGAAATATTAATATGAACAAAATATGAGTGCCAAAGCAGTATCAAAAGATTTAAAGGAGAAATCTCCAATAATTTTAGAATCATAGATTTGAAGAATTTTTCTGAGTTCACTTTACTCACTAAAGTAAATACGTTTGTAGCTTAATCGAAACAAATGCATGTTTTTGAAAGCAATAAAAGGCATTTATTTTAAATGCTATATGTTTGATATTTTCTGCTGACCTTCCTTTTACATAGCTTGAGCTACTGACTGTGTTATATTTTGCCCATGGTCATAAAAAAGTTTGTAAATTGCAGTCCAACGAATGATAAAAAATGAGAAGTTATGCTTAGAATTAATCTACTAGGTTAATTTAATCTCTTTATGATTGGGTATATATTGAGCAGATAATCAGTGCTAACATTCCTTTCATCTCGAGTTCACTGACATCAGGGTAGATTCTTGAGATAAGAATAATATGTCACTGCATTTTGTGTAATATGTGTAAATCTTCCTAATTCAGTTCACATTCAGAATTCTTATTTTTCATGTTGCAAAAATAATCATGAACAAGTTCATGAAAGAGGCACCATATTTAATGAATGAGTTGAGAATCTGATTCATCAGTTAAATTCCCAATGCATCATTTTAAAGATTTATTTGAAAACTTGTTCAATGGATGGTTTTGTACCTGGAAAGACAACACCAAGATGGTCTGATGAACATCTTAATTTCTTAATTGTAATTCAATAACATGGTTACTACAACATTTTTTTAAAAGTGATTCTAGATAAAAAGTATAAAAAGGTAAATTGCGAGCAACTGAAAGACTCTAAAAAATGTAGATGGTAGAGATGTTTTAGTTTTTTTTTCCAAATAAAGGATTTCATGATATTTATTTGATATTATTATAATGTGACACTAGAATAAACCAAATAAAGTTTAAGCTCTGGGTGAGAAGAGATTAAAAACTTTTAAAATTTAAGTTCTGAATGAAGATCAGAAGAGCTAGCTGATTCCTTAATGGCAAAAGGAATCTTCCATAGTAAATGCATATTGCCATAAAAATCATGGAACACATTATTTAAAGATTAACTGACAGCAAGATTCTAAGTAGGTTATTTTGTAAAATTTGATTTGAGATTATTTACATAAAAGATATTGGTTGAAATGTTTTGCTTGTGAAACTGACCTAAATCACAAAGTAATTGCAACTGTTACAGAAAATTTTTAATGTACTTAATGTGTTCTTTCTTGAGCTCAGATCACAATGCTTGAGTAATTAATATAGCCCAAAAATTAAATATAAAAATTTAAGTTAAATTAGTGTAGAAAAATTCAAAGTAGATAAAACATTTTGGCGATTAGTATATTTAATACTGCAATGGAAACAAAGCAGAATACAGGAATTCAAAACAAGGTCTAGTGCTTAGAAAAGACACTGACCCTTCTTACATTTGGAATGAATTTCAATTATGTTTAGAAGCCTAGCTTGTCAATTGCATTTCCTTGCTTTCCAAATGCACAATTTATTTGAAATAACCAAATTAGGATATAGATAATGGCTATTCAAATGTGCACATGATGTCTTTCTTAGCATAAATAAAAGAGGTCTAAACACTGGTAATTTAGAATTTCTTGGATGTCTCCATCCCATTTGTTAACAGAATACGTTCCAAACAGCTGTTGCATGTTTTGTGACTGGAAATATGTTGTTAAACTGTCTTCATATATAACATTCAAATAATTTTCCCTTTGTCATTATCCTTTGCCAAGCAACCAAGTTAGGGTAGCAAAGAAAACAGAATACTTCACTCAAAAAGGAAAAAGAAAAAATATAATCAGCTCACCTGGGTAAAGCCTTCATAAATTGCTCAGCTGTTAAAGAAGCATGGATAAAATTCCAGTATGTGTTTTGAAAGGAAAGAAAATGAAGCAAAGATTGAGTACCTTGTGTTGTTCTACTTTGGGTTTATCTGAGTTCTTTAAATCCAAATCTGATTACCCTATTTAATCTTATGCAGTGTCAGGAATAGTCTATGATCCTTTAATCAGTCTATTATTATCACTCTTAATCATTCCCAATAGTTTATTTTTAAATATACTTTTTAGTGAACAGTGATACATTGTGTGCTTTTTTATATTAGGTGCTTTGATGGGGTATAAAGGAAACATGGGCATTATGTTCTTATGGTGCAGATGAAGTGGAAAAACACAAACAAAAATGAAAACATGAATGATCTAGTTTGGCTATTTATATGGGTTGGGCTAATTATTAGGTAGTTCATTTATCTTTGTGTAGTAAGCAGGTAGACAGAAGCACTATGATATATAGTATGGTAAAAGTTATAGATTTGGATTAAAAAAACTTAAATTTCCATCACATTTCCATATAATATACTGACCCTGGGAAAGCCACTTGATTTCTCTTAGATTCAATGTGTTTATTTGTATAATTGGGGTATTATAGGCCCTGTTTTAGAATTAGAAGTCTCTTAAATTATGTAAATCAAAACATAGAAGTATAGTTCATATTGTGTGTGTGTGTGCACGCGTGCGCGTGAATGTATATATAGTACTAGGGATTGAATTTAGGGGCATTCTACTTCTGAGCTACATCCCCAGCCCTATTTTAAACTTTATTATTTTGAAGAAAGGTGTAAGTTACTACACACTGGCCTCAAATCTGTGATCTTCCTGTCTCTGTCTCCCATGTACTAGAATTATAGGTGTGCACCACTGCACCTGGTTCAGTTTACTCTCTTTAAATAAGTGAAACATTATTTCTATTTATATTAGTAGCCTATTGTATTGGTCATAATTATCCAGAGTGAACTTTATTAATGCAAAATAAAAGTTTGGGATTTTCTATAGTTCATTGCAAGAACATAAATTGTGATGTACATAAGGGGATGGAAGAAAGGGAAATGATGAGTTGAAATTGGAGAGATCAGTTGCTATGCTACAGAAGGTAGGCTTTTCCTTTGTCCAAAGGGAGGATCTTTTTGAAGTTTTAAAGACTAGATACAATTGATCCTTAGCAAGATATTCTTGGCTGCATTTTGAAGTAAAACTGGATATATGGAGACAAATTCAAGAAGCTGATTAGAAACTAAGTAGGATGATAGTAGTGAAAGGAGTGAAGAAGGGAGGGAGAGAGTGGGAAGAAAAGGGAGAGAAGTTATGGCAAGGATGGAACAGGAGAGGTAGAATTGAAATTCAAGCAGTATTCAGAAGTAAAAGGGACAGAATTTAAAGATTATTTAGTTGTGGGTGTGGTGGGATGAGGAATAAATTATGATGAGAAGGCCTAAACTTCCATGTTTGGCAAGACTATCGACATATAGATTTAAAAGCAACAACATGCTTGAGAGAAAAGAGATAATTTTAACACATGCAATATTGGGGAAGCTCAGGGGCTTCCAAGTATGTGTGTTCAATGGAAAGCTAGGGAATAGAAATTCAGAAATGAAGTAAGTAATGAAAATCTCACAGAAATATGGAGAGTAACAAGAGTAGAACCAACATGAAAAATGAACAAAATTTAAGGGACTAAATGAGGAAATTGAGACTGGTATTATTTTATCTTTCTTTTAAGAAGTATCTGTTCAGATACTTTTAATTGAATTAGAGTATATGACATGGTTACTACTCCATTCTCATCCACTATATATATATAAATAAAATATAAATATAAATATATATATTTGTAGTACTGGGGATTGAACCCAGGGGCATTCTACCCCTGAGCTACACACTTAGCCCTGTTTTATTTTTTAATTAAATAGGCATGTGCCACAATGCCTGGCAACATCTACAATATTCTATCAAGAGTATGGGAACAATATATGTTGAGGCGTCTCATCGGTGTAGTGTCCACAACAGTTATTTCTTTCTACTGTTGCTATGGGGGCTAGTGCCCAGGAGTGGGATTTTGGGGACTTCCTAGCTGTGCCTACTTAGGGGCCCAGATGTTGGCTGTTTTTTTTGTTTTTGTTTTTGTTTTTAATCACTCCTTTTTTTAAAGTATGTACTAAGGCTACTTAGGTTGTGGTTGGAGTAAAGTGCAATTTCTCTCAATTGTGCTGAGGGTGTGGCTCAGTAGAGCAGCCACCTATGCTGCCTAAAGTACTGGGCTTGATCACTGCTCTACTCAAAGGGAAGAAAACCAGCAGCAGTAACATCCACAGCATAAAAACAAAACAGATATGAAAATCACAAGAACTATTTCAACAGTAACTGGAGAAAAGGGCAAAGATATTATGGAATAACCTAAAAAGTTAAAAATTAATAGAAAGTAAAATTAATGATAAAAGGGGGAGGCAGGCGTGGTGGCGCACGTTTGTAATCTGAGTACTTGGGAGGCTGAGACCGGAGGATCCAGGTTTGTGGCCAGCCTCAGCTACTTAGGGAGGCCCTCCGCAACTTAGCAAGACCCTGTTTCAAAAATAAGGAATAAAAAATAGGGCTGGGGTGTAGCTCAGAGGTAAAATGCCCCTAGGTTCAATCTCTAGTGTCATAAAAAGGAGGGGGGGTTTTGAGACAATAGGAGAGAAAAACATCCTATTAAAGTATAATAAAAAATAAAAGCCCTGGAAAATAACAAAATAAAAATTCTAGAAGATAGATGAAGGAAAAATGAAAAAAGTGTCAAAAATCCCTCTCAGCTGTTTGGTTTGGAGACACTTTCCAAGTGTGTGTGTACACTCATTCCAGAGGCTCTTAGTTTGCATCCTCAGTGGTGTAGTCAATGTCTGGGCCACAGCAGGATCTTCTCACTTGCTGAGCTTTGGTATTCTGGGACAATACTGGGTGGGCATTGCACATAGACTTTTGTTGGTGCATTGGGGGTGTGGCAAATATCCAGGCATGCAGTGTATCCCCAAGTTGCCCCCGTGTATGTGTGTGCATATTTGTGTGTGGGGGGGATGGGGGGGTAACCAGTGAGTTCTGCACTGAAGGTGGAGACAAAGGAACTCAGTGTATGTCATCCTCAGTCCAAGTTCTCAGATTTGATTCCTTCCATACCACCTATGACTGGTTTCCTTCTTCTCAAAAGGGTAGGACCACCAAACATTGTGTCTTCCACCTTTCTGTCCCAGCCTGTGCTGTTCAAATCGCTTGCCGGAATCCTCTCCCCAACTCCCAACTGTCTTGTGTGGCTGTCTCCTACTCAGTCACTGTGGTGGGGTATAAACAGAGACCCCAAATTGTATTTTCTGCTCCCCAGGACAGTCTGGCCTTTAACAATAAGGCCCCTTTCAAGATGGCTTTTGGTTATAGCACTCAAGAGTTTGCTGAGCAATATATTGATTTTCTTCTCCAAAGCTACATGCTGTATAGGAGAACCAGACATAACCACAGAATTGGATTTAAAACTTGCATGAACCATGGATTTCTCCTGCAATTAGGAGGGCTTGTCTAGCTATTATGGGGCAAAACACACTTTCCTGCCTACCTTATGCTTGTGGTGGGTGCCATTGCAACTACATTTGTACCTTTCTCTGCATTACATTTCCATTTCCAAGCATTTCTCTATTGGTTCTCAGTTTTCCTCCCTTCTCTCCTCAGAATGTGGTTTCTCCTATGTTGCCTGGGTTTGTTTCCCTCCATAGAGTCACAAAAAGGGAGGTTCTATTCTACCATCTTGTCCTGCTCCCCATATTTTTAAATGATGGGGATATAATCCAGGACTCTGCACATGCTAGGCAAGCACTCTATCACTGAACCACATTCCTGGCCCTCAAATCAAAGTTTCAAGTCTTCTAAATATAGAAAGTTTCAAAAGGCTTTTTTACCCACTAAAAAAAATATATCATTAATTCTAAACAGAGGATATTGTCTGAAATTTTCATTTTTCACTTATCAAAAGTTTATCAAAATACATTAAAAATATATAGCACACTAAACAGAAAATAAATATTTTAATGTATTGTTACATTCATTTACATTAGAATACATTTATGACACACCTCTACAATTTTTTTGAATTGGTTCTTCCTTTTATTTACATGTACCTCTCAGAGGTTAGCAATTTAGGAATAATTTTTAAAACAGTAATTTACTTAGATACTGATTTGTTCCAAGTGCAGGATTAAATATCTGAAACTAAATTTATCAGTATATTTTTGACACTATATTTATTTTTCTATCCTAACATAAAGGAAACCTTAAATTTTATAGTGTAATATTAGAATCTGCAAGTATTAAACATACACGTGGAATAAAATTGAGCCTCAAGTCATCATATTTCACAATAATCAAGTCACATTGTTTTCCATATACATAGTTCCAAAATTATCACCTATATAAATGTCCTGTGTAAATCTTAATTTGGTTTAGTTATGATATCAATAAGCTCTCATTAATTACTAGAAAATCACAGTTAATTAGTAAAAGTTTTATCTGAGAAAGTTATCTTATTTGTTAAATAGAACAAATAGATTTTAAGTTTTTTTTAAAATTATTTATTTATTTATTTATTTATTTATTTATTTATTTATTTATTTATT
This sequence comes from Graphiurus murinus, assembly GCA_004027655.1. Classification (NCBI taxonomy): domain Eukaryota; kingdom Metazoa; phylum Chordata; class Mammalia; order Rodentia; family Gliridae; genus Graphiurus; species Graphiurus murinus. The sequence continues at coordinate 13,142 of PVLC010021046.1, forward strand.
TATTTTGTGGCACTGGGGATTGAACCCAGGGGCATTCTACTTCCGAGCTACACTCTCAACCTTATTTTATTTTGGGAAACAGGGCTTCTCTAGGTTGATGAGAATCTTACTACTTGCTGAGACTGTCCTCGAATCTGTGATCCTTCTTTTTCAGCCTCCTAAGTACTGGAAGTACAGGCATTAGCCACCATGCCCAGCTTACAACTTTAATTAACAATATTTGATATGCAAAATTTATTCTTATCTCTTCTTTTAATTTATTGTACATATATTTTTTGGTAATAGCTTCTATTTCCTATTATAGGAAGACTCTTGCCCTGGGTTATATAGTACCAGTGTAATTAATTAATTGTGTAGCTTTCACTAATTAATTTTATTTACCTTTCACAATTGCCTTTACTTATCTATAAAATAAGGGTAGTGAATTACATATGTTACCCCTAAGATGTCTTTCAGTTATAACACAGAATAGTGAAAAGCTAAGATATATGTATTTGTATATTTATAAATTACCTTTTAAATGATTTAAAATAGCCTGGTAAAATACATGAGTTTCTGTGATATAAGATTGTCTACCACAATTTACTTTCTCTAGAGTCTTACTAATTAAGTTCTAAAGTATACTTATTTTATTAAGGCTTCTTAGAATGTGTTGAAATAAGGTCAAAACCATGATGTTGTATTTGATTATTATAAATATTATTGGTAATAATTATATATCATTTTGGATAACATAAACATCCCTAATCACAAAATAAAATAGTCTGTTTTTAATTGAATATGGAAATACACCTGGGATTCATTTGATATCTATTTTTTGAAGAGAATTCCTTTCAACTATGCTGAATTTCAGGGAAAAAGAAGAGACTCCAGGTTTGTCTTAAGAAAAATTTTAGATATACATATAAATGAATAAAGTATTCATTAATTTTACATTTAAGGAAGAGGTCTCAGATGATCGTAGCTTTCACTCTAGATCTCCTTCCATAAGTGTGGCATTCTGAGATCACTAGTAGAATTGTTAAACAATTCTTAACACTGGTCAAATTAGACTAGTAGCAATATTATAACAGTACCACCTCTAGAAGAAGAGAATTAGGAGGAAAGAGTAAGTGGGATTGTAATGGAAATATAAGCAAAAATCATATAATTGGTAATTTAAAGGACCTTTTTAATAACTAAAAACCAATATAAGCTCAAAATTCACTAAAATTATTTTGTTTCATTTCTCAAATAAGGAACTTTAGTGAGCAGCAGACTAATACTTATATAAGGCACTAAAATTAAGGCTTATTCACATTTTTTGAACATACTTCTTTACAACATGATGTCTCTCATTAGAAATATGGTTTTGTGAGATAAAATTGTGAAGCATAATACGCCCCTAAAAGTTCAAAAGTTATACTAAATTTAACAAAATCTGAGGCAGTTATAATTTGAAAAATATGAATTCTGTGGCTAATAATGCAAAGAACACTTTGAAAATATTTTGAAAGCTCAACATATTTTGTGGATACTTTAAAGAGCAATGAATATTTCTAATCTCACTTGAGGAGTAAGTGGTATTAGAAATCAAATAATATTCAAACAAAGCCTAGTTCTTTGATTTAGAGATTGGGATTCATTCCAATCCAGTGTTTGATTAATTGATGTGCAATAGCTCGGCTTGGTGGCACAAAGAATGCCTGCTGCTTCCCTTTGGTCAGAACATCCACAACCTAAAATACACCATAATAAAATGCATTAGGATTTCAATACTGTTATATTTAAATACTATTTCCATGCTTATATAATTTAACCAAAATGTGCTGAGACTTACAGTAGAAAGTGACAACATTCATACTCATCATGCAAAATTTAGAACAGCAGTTTTAACTGCCTCAATAAATTCTTTTTTTTTTTGGTGGTGGTACTGAGAATTGAACTCAGGGGCATTCTACCTCTGAGTTACACCCCTAGTCCTATTTTTTATTCTTTATTTTGAAACAGGGTCTCACTAAGTTGCGAAGGACCTCAATGAGTAGCTGAGGCTGGCTGCGAACCCAGATCTTGCAGTCTCAGCCTCCCAAGTACTGGGATTACAAGCGTGCACCACCACACCTGGCTACCCTCAATGAATTCTTTTTTCAATTTATAATGTTCTAGAGAGCCATATTCCCTTATGAAACTGAGGTCATGAAAAAGGAAAATATATGCTCGTACTTCATTTCAAAGTGAAGCCAATTTTTGGGATAGTTTTCTTTTTCTAAAACTCTGAGAGAATAATCTATTTTCTACCTTTGGAGTTGAGTATAAAATCAAATTAATTTTATGTGGACAAAGTCTGAAAGTATTTCAAGCCTTTACTATGATAGAGTATCTACCGGTTTCCTACACAAATGCTTTGAGTCATGCAAAACACAGAAAATTAACATCTTTCATTACATTTTTTAAGGATCATGCTTTAAAAAGTTCTTGTGAGTGTATGTTTGTTGTACAGTTATGCCATTTTTCTCCTTTAGTACATTTCAAAATACTTTTCAAAAATTTTAAGCATTTTTACTGATATTTGAGAACTACTTACTTTAATGCTATTTAACTAAAATATAAATACCTAAGAATAATATTCCTGTTTCTTATCTATAAACTAATGTTTATGTATTTTTAAGTCCACTGAAAGTGGTCATTAATCTGAAGGAAATGACACAGAATCACCATTACTAGAAGAATATCAAAGAATGAGTTAAAATAGAACACATTACTGAACACATACACCTTCTCTATGGAATTATCAATTATACTTTAATCCATGGATAATGAGAGTGCTATAGTATTCATTCAACTTGCTGAAAATATGCTTTCTTGCTGCATGCCCAAACCAATACTGTCAGGGAACAATCAATATAAGAAGGAAATTAAATTGAACTTTACCTGTTCTCTAGTGAACCAACGGGCATCCTCTATTTCATTCTTGTCAACTTTAATTTCTGTAGACACTGCCACAGCTAAACAACCAATCATTAAGGAGGAGGGCATTGGCCATGGTTGACAAGAGACATACTGAACATGGCCAACTCTGACTCCACTTTCTTCTTCTACTTCTCTCCGAACAGCATCTTCTATTGTCTCCCCTAATCAAATAGAGCAAAGCAAAAGAACGAGTTGCTGATGAACAAGTCCTGGGCATTTTGTGCTCCAAAGGGTGCAAAGATTTGGAAATCACTTTGGAGAGAAACCCAATTCAAAGGATCCTAATACTAGACTGCAAGTTAAAAACAAAAACAAAGAAAGTTTTAAATGTTTATTTCCCCAACAGAATATCAAAATACAAGCAAGAAATTTTTCATTTCTTTTGTCAGTTATATTTTATAAATAACAAATATAAAATCTACAACTAACCATCACCTACTATTAAACATTATGCAAATGTTATGAAAAGTTATAATGAAAAGTTATTATGAAAAGTTATAAACTGTCCTTACAAGATTTTTACAAATGGCTAGCTCTTTCTCCATTAAGACCTTGAAACTCTATTTTTTATATTATGCTGTCAAACAATTACTACAGATAACTCTTTTTCAGGTTGCTAAAATTTTAAAAATCACAAAACCAAAATTCAATACATTTTCTTTGTAAGCAACTGTTCTCATCTATATGACTGTTGACTTAGCTAAGAAAATGTGATGTCTATAAATGTTTTTTATATTTCTGATTTTGTTAGAATTGAGAATTATAATAGAATAAAATATTTTAAAGTAAAATTTATCTAGAAGTTCATTTTTAAATAAAGATCTATATTTCAAATAGATTGATAAATATCCTACACAAAAATTAAAAACATATTCACCAAAAGAAAATAGTCATAGATAGCATAAGATATTTGTAAAACTATAATAATGAGATTAGCATATAATACATATTTAAAAACTCCTAAAAATCAGTAAGAAAAAGGGCCAAACAACCAAAAAACAGGCAAAAGATATAAAAAATCTAAAATTCAAATAAAGGAAAATTGGATGTGTAGTGCATATTTGAAAAAATCCTCCATCAGCAGAGAAATAAAAATGAAAACAATGATATATTATTTTATACCACTCAGAAAGACAAATTAAAAATTCTGAAAATTCTAACTTGGTGAAGCTGTGGAATAATGGTACATTTCATGTACTGTTGATGGGAGAGTGAGTTGGCCAGGAATACTTGAGCCTGCAAATTGGCAATGTCTAGGAAAGGTTAAGAGGCTCCTATCAAGTTAGCTAGCATTTCTGCTCTACATATATACCTAGGTAATTCTTGCAAGCATGCATAAGAAGTATAAAAGTATTCATTTCATTTCAGTTTGTTTGCAATAGTAAGAACCTCAAAACAAACTAAATGTCTACAGTATAAAGGATGAATAAATAGTGGCATATTCAAACATGGAATACTACCTACCAGCAAGGAATGGACCTAGAATTACCAGCAGTAGCATAATGATGAGGAACAAAGACTCAGAAGCCAGAATGTCTAGATCTGAATCTTTTCCCCATCACTTTACTAGTGATTTTGGGAAAGTTATTCAGTTCCTGTGTCTTATCTGTAAAATTTCTGTAATAGTACTTACTTTGTAAGGTTGTCTGAGGATTATATGATTTAATAAACATAAATTATCCAGAATAGTGCCTGGTACTACATACATTAACTATTTTGTTATCTAGCAATGTATATTAATATTATAAATTGAGAATAAGTACTGATTAATATAGATATATTTATTCACTTATTCCACAAATACTTACTGAACTCCTACTACATGTAAGGCATCTATCGTATGGGTTTGGGGTACACAAATGAATAAAACAGTTCCTAATCTTATGGAACTGGTATTCTCATAAGAGCAGAAAGTAATAAATTATATATACACACACACACACACATATATGTATATATATATAAATTATATTTATACACACACATATATATATACATATATATATACATATATATATCATATTATCTGGTATTGAGTGCTATAGGGAAAAATCAGGCAGGATGCTCTGAAGACTATGAATACAGGGTATTGTGGTACCACTGTATTTGGGGCAATCACTTAAGGACTCTTTGAAAAGGTGACAGTGAAGTCTAGTACAGAAGGGAAGTGTAAACCATCTAGATACCTCGGCCAATAGCAATAAATGAAACAGCAAATACTAAATTTTTAACAAACAAAATTATTCTACTAGGAGAAAGATGAAACTATATGTTTAAATCATATCATTAAAATATCATGTTCAAAGTATTTTAAAATACCCAAGTTTTATAAGACAGTAATTTATTAGAGATTATATCTCAAATACAACTTAAAAATTTTATTTGGGAACTATAAGTTTAATGATAATATATAAAAATTATTCATGAAACACTTACCAGGTTCAATAAATCCAGCAAGACAAGTAAACATGCCTGGGGGAAATCTTTTCTGCCTGCCTAAAAGACATCTGGTCCCATCTGGATGAATAACTTGCATGATTACTACTGGATCTGTTAAAAAAAGATTTGATATATGAATGACAGAAAAAAATAAATTTAGACTCATTATACAAAGGCATGTGGTAATATAAAGGTATATCTCCTATAGAAATAAGACTTTGGTCAGTTTATAAAAGATTGTTTCTTTCTGCCCTGACATGGCTGATGACAGACTATTTCAGAGAAATTGCAAAGAATATTGTCAGTAAGCTAAAGACCATTTTTAACCATTTTTACTTCCCTTCTTCCAATCTTAGCAACAAGTATTCTGTTGGGTATGCTAGGCAAATTACTTTTTAATGAGAAAAAAAGTTTGACTAGTTAATACCTGGGCATGAGGAAAATTTATATTTTACTAGCAAATACCATACATTTCCCTCTCATTTTCAAACCAATCCTTAACAAATGTTTTTAAAAGCTAATGTAGCTCTATTATTAGGTTTAAGTCATTAAAAATAAAATTTAAATAACATTTTATATCTCTAGAAGTCATTAATCCAGCAAATTCTCCTCACTAGATCATGATTGAGAACCAGGAATTAAATGTAAAAGGCTCTTGAGCAACAAAAACAGATGTCACTAAGCCACGTATTTTACTCCCTGTAGGCTCAGGTGTTGCTGAGTCTATCTACCCTTTTTCACAGTTTTAGAGTTGAGCTATTAGATTTCCAAACCTACAGCAGACACAAAACAGCAATTAGAAGGAAAGAAGGCACAGGCAGATAGATACTAGCAGTAATGAGAAGTTAGCTCCAGGCTTTTTTGCTTTGGTAATGCCTCAAACAGGCCCTAAATTATTGGAGGCTTTTTTTTTTTTTTTTTTTCTCTCTCCATAAGAGAAGTCAGACTGGCTGGCTTCTGAAATCATGTGTCTAAATACATTAAATTCATATTGACTAACAACCTAGAGTTAAGAAATGACTAATGATATACATATTAGTAGTCTTTTATTAATATATCATACAAGTATGTAATACTTTAATACTTATAATATTAACGGTTAAATTAAGCATGCATATAATAAATAGGTAAACCTCAAAAAACTTATCTTTCCAGAATGTCTTATTCCCCAAGATTCCAGGTGGCTGAGATTTCATTTTGAAACAAAAGGCTTACCAACTCTTGGATATGATGTATTATGAACGCCATGGAGACTAGGACAGTCTTCTTTTAAACATACTCTTTTATATCCTCCTTCTTCAATTTTAGTTGCACTTCCACAAGTTGGGCAGAACTTATATCGACTGTGCCAAGCAAGAACAGATCTTGCTTGAGCTACAACCCCTTTTTTAAAAAGAAGCACAAAAAAGTTTCAGTTACAGATTGTAAAATAAAAAAAATTAGTATGTGGATACACTGTTCTCTAGCTACAATAAACAGATACATTACTATATGAATAGCTGTGTGATCAATAGTTTTAGTATTTATTTTTATGTTTATATTTCTTCTAAAGAAAGATTTAATTTTCCAGATGACAAATGATAGTTGGATTTAGCTTTAATTTGAATAAAATGTAATTCTCACATAATACAGATGTATGTATCTACCTTACATGCTTTAGATCAGGCTTTTATGACTTGGATGGTTTTTAAATTTCAGGTATAAGTGATTCTAGTGTATAGTGAATTTATAGATAGGACTTTACAACAGTGATTTTTTATAAAAGCATACTACAGTTGGGCTGAATGGTAGTTGGTAGCACACACAGTTGGGTATGTGTGAAGTCTTGGGTTTGATTTCCAGCATGGCAGAACAACAAAAACTTACAAATGCTTGAGGACCTTGCTGTCCTTCAAATAAATTATTTAGCCCATGGAATTTTGAAAGAACAGAACAATAATAAATGATAATAACAATGACATTTAAATTGGGCAAAGTGAAGAAATAAAAAAGATAAAAATAACTGTGCAACTGAAATTCAAAGAGCCATAGGCATCATTAAATATTTACCTGCTACATTACATTGCAATATATAAGGTACATTTGAGTATCCACATTATTTCGGGATCATCACAATATGAAAAGCTAACAATTATTGAGCATTTACCATGTGCCAACTACCATGCAAAGAACTTTATCTAAAGTTACTTATTTATTTAATTTAATGTTCAGATAAACCCTCATATGGAGAGAGGTAATATCCTTATATTTTGGAAGAGAAAATAGAGGCACAAAAAAGTTTAGTAACTGTGTAAGGTTATACAGCAAGTCAGTTAATGGCTTCAGTTTCCTTACTAGTATAAAAAAATGAAAGTCATTACCTCAAATGTAAGATGATTTTGATCTTAAAATTATTTATATACCTTCAATGAAAAGAGTTAAAAAATTCAGATTTCCTCACAGGTGTAGAGAATGAAACATACCACACTGGTCTTTCAGGAGTGATATCTAAGCAGTCTCTGGAAGGGCCTACCACATTACATAAGGGAACTTGGACATTGGTAAGTGACTCCTTTCTAACCTCACATTATATATTCAGCATACCATAATCTGGCTTCTCTTCCTTCTACTGCACTGAGGTTTCTTTTGTCAAATTCATAAACAGCTTCACAATATCAAAACCAAAAATCTTTTAAGAAAAATTGTCTTATTTAAATTTTCAACAGCATTCAACACACTTGACCACACCCTCCTTGAAATATTCCTCTTTCTTGGTTTCCATGAGCATATTCTCTTGGTTTTGTCCTACCTTATGACGACACCACCTCTCCATCCTTTTTGATTGCTCCTCTGTTTGTACCCGACCTCAAAAATTAGAGCATTATTGGTCTAATTTTTCTTTGCTCTCAACTAAGTAATCTTAGTAGTTTCTTGGAATTTAAATATCACCTTTTGTGTTGATGACTATCAAATGAGTATCTCCAGTTCAGTCCTCTTTTCTGAGTTCCAGATTCTAATATCTTTCCCTAAAATTTAACATGCCCAAAAGTAAACTCTTGATTAATTCACTATATCTGGCTTATGTTCCATGCTGTACCCATCATCCTTTCTAATCAAGAAATGGAATCAGTCTATAAAATTATTAAAGTCTACAAGCAGTCATTCATCTCTTCCTTTTTTATCATATAATGCATAATCCAATCCATCAGCAAGTAGTATTGATTTTATCTCCAAAATATACATCTTAAAGGTGCCCCATTTTCTCCATTTCTATTGCTAACACTTCAATTCATGCTTGAGTCAAGATTATTGCCATCTTTGTTTCACTCATAATAGCCTCCACCTGCAGATGTAGCCTTCTATTTTACCTAAAGAATATCTCAAGTTCTCCTTTTCTCTTAATCTCCACTGACACCATTCTAATCAGTCACTGCAGTTTCTTACCTGAGCTATTGTAATACCCAATACTCTTTTCACAAGACTCCTAAATTCCACACTTTACTTACATCACTACAATTTGTGCTCTACAAAGAAGCTAGTATTATGAAGTTTTTCTTAAAAACAAAAACAAAACAAACAAAAAAACTGCATAGTTAAGATTAAAACATTTCAATGGCATTTAGAATAAAACCCTAGTTTCTTACTATGGCATAAAAGCCCCAGAAACAGAAAATAAGACAGAAACAGTTGAGGTCTTTGCTATTATGTTCAGTGTATAACAGGGGCTCAAGAATTATTCACTGAAAAATCAAATGAAACCATCATGAATCAAGATTAATTCTGAGGAAACCAATTTTGGTTGATTAAAACTTCTACAATTGCCAAAGAAAGCAGTGCCCCAGAGTGAACACTTGAGGAAGTTTCTAATGAAGACAGCTCATGGCTTCCTAGGAAAACAAAACAAAACAAAAATGCCTCCTAGAAAGTGCAAATAAACAAACTCCAACTCATTTCTAAAGATCAGATTACTGCCAATACAAGAAAGCAGTATTCATTTCTTACCAGCTTCTTTTTCTTTCAACTGCAAGAGAGCTGGCATTGGAGGATGAAGAAAATAACAATTTTCATGTCTTTGCTTAAATTCTTCGGCAGCAACAGGATCTATACCTACAGCAAACCAAGCAACCAACCCATCTTCTTCTTCTCTTGGGACTTCTTCAGCACAATTTTGTAACTTTTTTTTCATTTCAAGTTCTACTCCAAGGAAAATCAAGGTGATCTTCTCGGGCTGAGCCAAGTAATCCTTTACATCTCTATAGTTCAGCTGACAAAGCCTGACTTCTGGCTGTTGAAAACTTTCTTTATCACCACCTAGAGTAACCAAGGGACTTAAATCTGAGAAAAGAATATACACTGTGTCTGGATGGCTTTCTTTAGCTAGTAGCCAGTCAGAATTATTTCTTTTTTCACTTTTCCGGTCCAGTAGTGTTTTGCTAAAATAATTTTCACATTCTTCTACTTCATTGGTCAGAAACCAAGGCTTCTTCCCACTTTTAGCATTAGCTAATAAGTTGACTATATGCTTATAACCCCAAAATATAGCAATATCTAGTGCAGTTTGTCTTGATTTATTGACAATTGATCTGTCACACCTACAGATGGAAAAAAAATTGGGCAAGAAAAATAAAATAGGAAGTAAACATTTTTTTTCTGTATTTATTTCAACAAGATAATTTCAGATACACAGTATAAGCCCTTCTATTCAATGATTACATATTTTTTCTTTTGGCATATAGTTTATTATTGAGAAGGTTAAATGAATCATTTAATAAATTTAAGTGATGAATGGTTAAGAGATAGTAAACATTTAAAATTTCTGGGTTTATTTATTTATTTATTTTTGTGGCACTGGGGATGGAACCCAGGGGCATTCTACCTCCAAGCTACACCCCTAGTCCTATTTTTTATTCTTTATTTGGAAATAGGGTCTCACTAAGTTGCAGAGGGCTTCACTAAGTAGCTGAGGCTGGTTGCAAATCTGCCATCCTCCTGTCTCAGCCTCCCAAGTACTGGGATTACAAGAGTGTGCCACCACGCCCAGTGCTGGATTATTACTTATAAAAAGAACAGTAGTTTTATGTTCCATAAAAAGATACTAAAATTATACAGTCATTGGTAGTTATAGTGAGATTTACATTTTCTATTTGGGAGAAAAAGATAAGAGTGGTAATAAAGTTATTTTAGCTTTAAGGATGAAGGGTTAATTTCTAAATTACATAGGTTATAGCTGGGGCTGTAGCTCAGAGGTAGAGTACTTGTATTGAATGTATGAAGTGCTGGGTTCAATTCCAAGCACCAGAAAAAAAAGTTACAAAGTTTTTAGCTAGAAATTATACTACATTCTTATATAATAAACTGGTCAATGAGTTATTTACCAGCCCCATAATATATATTATTATAAGAATAATTTGAAAGGAAATTGTTTAATATAGAAATTAAATCACAAGCCCTTTCAGGTGGTAGAGCCTAAAATGTTTACCCTTTATCAAGAAGAAATTGGACAACATCTGGGTGTCCATTCCTTGCAGCATACATTAAAGCAGTCCAACCATTTTCAGATGTTTCATCGAGAAGAGATGGAGAATGACTGAGTATTCCTGTTAACTTGGCAATATCTCCTTCAGCAGCCGAACTGTGAAATTCGAAGATTATTTCCCGCTTTGGACTTCTTTTTAAAGAAGACATTTCTTCCTTAAAAAAAATAAAATAAAATAAAAATAAATAAATAAAAGGAAAAAGGGAAAAGAACCTTATTTGTAATTGCTTTTTGTAGCACTGTATCACATTATCTGAATGCTGATGTTAAAATAATAGTAATGGTTTAAAAAGCAGTACTTTTAAGAAGGTAATCAGTAGTCAACTATCATCTCAGTATACATTTCAAAATTGTTACCACTTGAGAATTATAATTCAATTAATATGCCCATGGGAGGGTATACTACATAATATATTATATATTTAGAGTTTTGTTATTCAACTTTAGGAGAGGGAGTCAGGAGCCTTACAAAGAGGAAGGGGTAACTGAGGTAAACCAGAGGAAAGGCAAAGGGTTAAAGGGGATGGAAATAAAGGCAGAAATTTGTAGGAGATGTCAAGTGGTCTTCTCTGATTCTATGGCACCAGGTACAGGTCCCTGCCTACAAAGCCATTATGATCCTATGGCAAATTATTCAAAAGCTTTCAAAGTTTTACATAAAGATAATTTATTGATTTCTATAAAGTATTAGTGTTTTAACCCCCCCCCTCCCCCCCGTGCCTCAGTACTGAAAGCCACTTTACCACTGAGCTACATTCCCAGTCCTTTTCATTTTTTAGTTTGAGACAAGGTCTTGCTAAATTGCCAAGGTTGGCCTGGAACTTGGGATGCTTCTGCCTCAGCGTCCCTGGCAGTCAGTTATATGCCAACTCTGCTTTGTCACTTTGATGTTTCAATGAAAAACAAAAAGGAAATAATTGCCCCATGTTTTAATAAATGCTATCTAGACTTAGATTACATATGATAGGGCCCACATTGAGGTTTGGTTTTATTTGTGTGTGTGTGTGTGTGTGTGTGAGAGAGAGAGAGAGAGAGAGAGAGAAAATGGCTTATGTCTCAGTTGTTTATGAACTTCCCAAAGTACTTTATTAAGACAATTTTTTACTATGAAACGCTACTCAGAAAAGATTGGAGATTGTATTTATATTTCTACTTTTCTAAGCAATGAAAGGTTAAAACCCATAATTTTTGAAAGCTGTTGTCTCTCAGATTCTCAAACTGCGGTCTCACTGATCAGTTTTGTAGTGTAGTATGAACAAAGTTTAAAGAAAAAACATGAGCTAAACATTAGCTTTCTTTTTTGTATCTGTTCACATTTCCTGTTTGTGTCCTTTTGCTTATGTTAAAACTGCTCACAGGAATGGAAACAACCTAATCCTTAAAATCTATTTACAAATTAAAATTTTGAAGTCAGCTCTGTATTAGAAAACTTTTTTTTTGGGGGGGGGGGTGTTACTGTAGATTAGTTTTACCATTCTTTTCATATTGAAATTTCTAAATGCTTTAAAAATATTAAGGAGAACAAAAGTCCTTTTCAGGACTTTATTTTGAAGCAATGCAAAACAGATTTTTGTGTGGGCTCTCATGTTGCCTTTCTCTTAAATCTAATTTACACAAACTCTTACTATACAGTTTCTTTAGTGAGATTTACCTTTAACAACATTTCACTGTCCTGTGTTCTGAGGTCATGGTTACTCCCTCACCCTCCCCACAGGCCACCCGGTGATTGCAAAATTGTCCTCCAAAATAGTGTTATTCACCACCACCAATGCAATGCTTATGCATATGATATTCTCTGGAGAAAGGAAGTGAAAAATATATACGCTTTCCCCCTTAGCTTTCTTTTCCTCAACAAAAAAGTCATTTAGAAATAGTACCATTACTCATTTCAGGGAAACCCAGAAAATCTGGCGTCCAGCTCTACCACTTGATTTACGTTTTCACTTTTTATTGACTCATCCTGTAGAAGGTAAGTACTTGAAGGCAGGATAAAGTGCTGTCCTTGTCCTCCAAGAGGAGCATGGACTATTCCGAAAAGTCGTTTAAAAGAATCTTAGGTTTAAAAATAAGTAGGTTTTAACCAAACCAGCACCCATATTTACTGATATGTTACCCGGAGTCCAAAGTCACAGGGCTCAAATGGGACAGAACAAGACCTTATATATGGCTTTGTCACTTAAAGTCACCAACCAGCATTTAATGAATTCCACTCCCTGGATACTCAAGAAAGACAATTTAAGCAAGTAAAGCGAAACCGCTGCACGGTCTCTCCAAACCATCAAATGCCTCAAGTAGTTTATTTTCATGCCACTACGGTGAGATTCCTTCTTTCAACGTGAGGTCACATCCTAAGTAAGGAACCCCATCTCAAAACTTGGGCTTGAAACTCCAGCGGCCACAGCACCGTCTGGGCCGCCCGCCCTGTCCCGGGCGCCCCAGGAGCCGGGCTGAGGCTCCAGCGCCTGGCCCACCACCCGAGCGCACGGCTGTGCCGCCAGACGCAGCGGGGGCGCCCGGGGACCAGGTCGCCGGCTCCGGAGGGGACCCTGGGGCCGACCGGCTCGCCGCCGCTGCCTCTACTAACCCAAGGGTGACTCGAGCAGAAGCAATCAGGATTCAGGAAAACGAATAGGAAAATCCAAATCTCACTTCCCCAGCGCCGGAAGCTGTCTTCTCGACTTCCGGCTGACAGTCTGTGTCCGCGCAGGGCCTTATGGGAGATGTAGTGTAAAGGTCACAGGCCGTGAACTTCGCGCCCAGGGGCGGTCTTGAGTGTGGAGGTGTGCAGGTGCCCACGTTGGAGGTTCCGCTGGCTTTCCTTCCCTCGAGTCCCACGAATGTAGAGCGAAGTGCGGGCAGTGGGAAAACTGTATGTCTGTGCAAACGTTTTTTAAGTTTCCCGATATTTCTCATTCAGCTCCCCAACTCAGTCAATACAATACAGTGCATCAGAGTTTCTAAGGCATTCTATCCTGTTAATACATCTGGGATATTGGCTGCATCAAGTTACTTCAGTATGCGGCTTTTGACAAGTTACTGGTCCTTGTGAAACGTTAATTCACCTCGTGTGGAAAATGGTACCATCTTTTGATGCTTACCTTAGGCAATCTACATATCAGGTTCCCACAACACCTCCTTGGGTTGTGAGGTTTAAATAGGATGATGTTTGTGAACCTCTTAGGACAGTGCCACAAATAGAACTAGCACCTACGATACAATTACTATTGTTGCTGTCACTTTTTTCATATCCTGTACTTTCATGCTCCAAAACCTACAAAAGTTATTTCAGTCTGAGATTACAAAATTTAGATGTTCGTGGTCTTCTAATTCCCAGAACAGGAATTTTTCCTTACCAATCAATAACACCGGTAGAGGTCAGATGCTCTCTAGTTCCATCCATTTGCCTGAAAATGACATAATTTCATTCTTCTTTATGGCTGAATATATATGTAAAGTTTAAACACTTTTAAAAAGAACACAACTACAATATCATTAGTACAACTAAAATGTAACCAAAATCTGCAGCAATATTATAAAATATATTCAATATCAAATTTACTCTGACTTAAACTGGGAGTGGTGGTGCACGCTTGTAATCCCAGTACTTGGTTGGCGACCCTCTACAACTACTTAGTAAGGCCCTCCGCAACTTAGTGAGACCGTGTTTCAAAATAAAGAATAAAAAATAGGACTGGGGGTGTAGCTCGGAGGTAGAATGCCCCTGGGTTCAATCCCCAGTACCGCAAAAAAAAAAAAAAAAAATTTACTCTGACCTCCTAAATTTTATTTTGTATGTTTCCACTTCATGTACTCAAATCTTGACCTAACCAAGACATCTACATTACTTTCATGTTTTTAAGATTTATAGATTCCTCTTACTTTTTTTTTTTTTTCCTGGAAGCTTATTGGTTGAAGAATAACTATCATTTGCTCTGTAGACTTTTCCACATTCTGAATTTTTTAGGTTGTATTTTTGTGATATCCTTTTCCACTGTATTTAAGTTTTAAAATATTTTATTAGTACACTATATGTGTATGTGATAGTGAGATTCATAGAGATGTAGTCATATATACACATAATGTTATTTGGTCTCTTTCCTTTCCTGTACCTTCCCTTTATTGCATCTTCTCTTTTTTCACCCTCCCACCCGTCACCCTCCAGTATTCCACTGGTCTCTCTCCTAATTTTTTTTTTTTTTTTTGCGGTACTGGGGATTGAACTCAGGGGCATTCTACCTCCGAGCTATACCCCCAGCCCTATTTTTTATTCTTTATTTTGAAACCGAGTCTCACTAAGTTGCGGAGTGCCTCACTAGGTAGCTGAGGCTGGCCGCGAACCGGGATCCTCCAGTCTCAGCCTCCCGAATGCTGGGATTACAAGCGT